>MU227256.1:195924-232234 GCA_018584345.1 Thuja plicata | reverse complement strand
TAGGAATTAAATATAATGTATGATTAATGCAGATTTAGGATTTTCTGCATTTGACACTTAGGTCGAGTAGAGTCAGTCAAAACTTAGAATTGCCTAGTACAATAGGACTTTGATGATTCAGAAGAATAACAAATGCAAAACAATTGGTTAGGGTTGCAAGATGCCAATTTTGGGGTGTTACAGGATTTACATCCTAATTGGGGGCAGTTAGTCACAGTTTCACATGTCTTAGATTTGCCACACTTTGATCTACAAGTAGCTAATAGGGTACATCAGGTAACTATTGCTGAATTCTTAAACAGGTCTGATGACAAAGTAACCGACTCACATGATTATGAGTGGGATGATCTATCTGTTGCCACAGAGGACATTGAAATAGATGTGATTCACATGTTTGCAGCTCCATCAGAACACAGAGAGCATTCTAACACTACTCCTGATAGTGTTGATATTCCCAAAGCAGAGGAGTTATCCCTTCCCCGAATCATTGACGAAGAGACTAGTGTTCTCCTTGGTCTAGAAGAAATTCAAAGGCGACAAGAAAGGAGTCTCCTTCTATGGAGAGATGATGAAGAATACTCAACTGACGATTCGCTAGAGTTAGGTCTACATATTATTAACAATGACCCTTTTAACGATGATCTAACTCTTATTGATCTAAACATCATAGAAGTAGATCTAACAGAACATGTCATGTCGGTTAATGGTCCTGATGCTGACGTGATGTTGTCCTTCCCAGAATCTGAATCCTTGTCTTTAATGAACCCTGACTTAATTGATTGGACAAATTTTGATCCTAACCCTATCATGAACTTTTCCAATGACTACACTTTAGCTTGCTATCTAAATGCTTGTGAACCTTACCCTTCTTCCACCAATGCAAGGAGTGTGAACATGTCACAGGAGGATATCAAGTTTCTCAGTCAAAAATTAAAAAGTAAAAAGAAGAAAAGAACTGATGGTGAAAACAAGTCGTGGCAGTGTCAGATTCTAAAAAAGTAAAAACAAAAGATGTATCAGATGGTGAAAACCTCTCAGAGGTGCCAAAGGATGAGATTATTGATATCCTCCCTAACCACTTTCAAGAAAGATCTTTAGTTCCAATAGAGCCAACACAACCAGTTAACTTGGGCATAGCTGAAGTTCCTCAAATTATTCACCTAGCACAATCTTTGTCAGAAGAAGAGAAGATACAATTCATTGAGTTCCTGAAAGAGGAAAAGATCAACTTTGCATGGTCTTACACAGATATGCCTGGGCTGGATCCTGAATTGATAATGCACCATTTATCTATAGCTCCTGGGATTAAACTCGTAAAATAGAAACTAAGAAAGATGCATCCTCATGTTGCAAACTGGTAAAAGCGGAGCTAGAAAAATTATCAGAATCTGGATTCATCAGAGTCATCACTTACGCAAGATGGATTTCTAATGTGGTACTAGTATCTAAATTAGATAAATCTATTAGGATCTATACATACTTTAGGGACTTAAACATAGCATGTCCTAAAGATGGTTTTCCACTGCCAAACATTGATATGATCATAAATCTCACAGTAGGCTACCAAATGTACTCATTAATGGATGGTTTCTTGGGTTATAACCAGATTAAAATTACTCCTGAAGATCAAGAGAATACCGCATTTACATGCGCATGTGGCACCTTTTTCTAGAACGTTATTCCATTTGGGTTAGAGAATGCAGGTGCTACATATCAAAGAGTTATGATAACTATATTCCATGACATGATGCATAAAAACATGGAGAACTACATGCATGATACCTTAGCTAAATCAGAAGAAAGGGATACTCACATTGAAGACTTGCGGAAGATACTAGATTGCATGGAGAAATTTCAACTCCAGCTCAATCCAAAGAAATGTGCCTTTGGGGTTCAATTAGGCAAGCTAATAGGGTTCATTGTATCAGCAGAAGGAATTGAAGTAGACCCTAAAAAAGTCAAAGCTATTCTAGAAATGACTCCTCCCCGCAACATTAGTCGAATGAGGACATTACAAGGGAGACTCTAGTCAATCAGGAGGTTTATGTCACAACTTGCAGATAGAGCACAACCCTTTACCAAATTGCTACACAAAGGTGTCACCTTCAAAAGGGATGAGCATTGTGAAACCAACTTTAGAGAATTAAAAGAGTGTCTGGCTACTCCTCCTATTCTTATGGCACCCATTCATGGAAAGCCATTACTCCTATATATTTTAGCTATAGCTACATCACTGGGAGTATTTCTGGCACTAGAGGATAAAACTAAGAAAGAAAGAGCAATCTACTATATTAGTAGAACACTAGTGGCCTATGAACTCAATTACAAAATAATTGAAAAAGCTTGCTTAGTAGTTGTCTTTGCATCAAAAAAATTGAGACATTATATGCTACCGCATACAGTAAGGCTCATTGCAAAGATAGATCCTTTTAAGTACCTCCTAACCAAGATAGCATTAACAGGACGACTGGAAAAATGGGTCCTGATTGTGAGAGAATTTGACATAGAGTATGTGGATAGAAGGGCTATTAAAGGGCAAGTCCTCGCAGATCAATTAGCTAATTCACCACTCCAAGATGATGAACCTTTAAGGATTGAATTCCCTGATGAAACAATTATGAATCTAACTGAGTATCTGTGGAATGTGTATTTTGATAGTTCTTTCACGTAACAAGGCTTTGGAGAGAGGGTTCTATTCATAACTCCTCAAGGCTACAAGATACCTAGGTCCTATAAATTGATGTTTCCATGCACAACTAAACATTTCTGAATATGAAGCATTGGTCAACGGTCTTAAACTTTCCATGGAATGGAAAATTGTAGAGTTACATGTGTATGGTGACTCCCAGCTCATTATCAATCAAGTAAATGGAGATTATCAAATGAAGGATGAGAAGTTCATGCCCTAAAACCAACTAGTCGATGACTTAAAGAAATACTTTGTCTTCATCACGTTCTAGTAGATACCCAGAACAGAGAATAAAGTTGCAGATGCTATGGCTACACTGGCATCCATGTTACAATTAGAGAAACATCAATTCCGCTATGACTTCTTGGTGGGAGAATTATCCTATCTAGCCTTTGATACACCCGATTACCAAGTAATTTGTACTTTGAATGCCCAAGACCAATCTTGGTATACTAAGATCATTGCTTACCTAACTGACCAAACTATACCCAATGACCTATCCATAAATGAGAAATGAGCCTTGATTAAGTCAACATCGTGTTATGTCTACATTACTAATAACTTATATTGACGAGGTCTCGATGGTACACTTCTTAGATGTTTAGAACATGAAGAGTCAGATCGTACATTAAAAGAAGTCCACGAAGGTGTATGTGGATCCCACTCAAATGGATTTTCACTAGCTAAGAAACTACTCAGAGTAGGCTATTACTGGCCCACAATAGAAAAAGATGCTATTCAATTTTCAAAAACATGTCATAGATGTTAAACACATGGAAATATCATCCATGCTCCTGCCAGAGAACTCATACCATTTATAACACATTGGCCATTTCAGCAATGGGCCTTTGATTTGGTTGGACAAATATATCCTAATTCTTCAAGTGGACACAAGTTCATCATTACGGCCACTGAGTATTTCACAAAGTGGGTCGAGGTCGTGCTGCTAATCAAATCCACTGGAAAACAAGTGGCTATGTTCATCTTGAACTACATTATTTGTAGATATGGGATACCCTCTTCAATTGTAACAGATAATGGGCGCCAATTTAAAAACCAAGACATCAATGACCTTTGCGCATAGTTTCACATTACTCAACATTGCTCCTCAATCTATTATCCTCAAGGTAATGGATAGGCTGAGGCATCTAACAAGAATATTCTCAAAATCCTACATAGAACTATGAGTAAGCTTGGTAGAGACTGGCATTTACAACTAAATCTGGCACTATGGGCCTACAAAACAAGCATCAAAACACAAATTGGAGCCACACCATTTGCCCTAGTCTATGGCACTAAAGCAGTACTACCTATTGAGGTTGAAATCCCATCTTTGTGGGTATCTTTACAAGGTCTTGTTACTGATGAACAATACCGCATCCATAGGGTGAATGCACTAGAATTACTTGATGAGTGCAAACAATAGGTGTTCGATCATCTGACGGTGTACCAATCACGAATGTCCAAAGGATACAATAAAAAGGTCAAACCACGACAATTTCAAGTGGGGGATCTCGTCCTAAAGGAGAATGCTAAAAACTAGTTGTGCATGCTAAAAGTGGCCTTCTTACTTAGTAGTACACTTCAACATAGTCATTATACTTCAGTTGCATACAAGAATGAATATGGATTCATTCATCCTGCATGTCTAAATGAGTCAACCTATTGCCTTCTAGAAGGAAGGAGTATGAGCTTTCTCTCAAATCATTGCAAGCTCAATGACTACACACTAACCTAAATGAAGGATTTAGAGCTATATGCTGAAAGTAAAATGTTGATTAATCTAAATGCAAATGCAAATGCAGATTGATGTTAATCCAAGCTAGTTAGGATTAAGTTTTAGAGCACCAAATTGAAATGTTTAATATTCATTTTTAAAGCCCAAATTGAAAGTATGTTCTAAGTTAGGTTTTCATGATTACATAAAAGTAATCAAAAAATGCTAGATAAATGAAAGCTAAAACATGCAAGAAAGCTAAGATGAAAATGTGGTATAATAACTATAATAAAAAACTAGGATCCTTTGTGAAGGAAAAGAGTTTCTCTTTTATTGAAATCTCTCTCGAATTGATGGTCGAGGTTGAACAAAAAGAGTGGCTCAGATTCGATTGAAGAAGCACAATCTATGTGCAAGTGATTTGATTGGTCGAGAGAGTCAGTTGACTGAACTGACTGATCAGTTGTTTTGGAAACTTCCATATTCAATTTTGAGTTAACTGAAATGTTTCCAAAATGATAAACAGTGGAGAATTAGTTAACTAAGTGGAACTGGATTGTTTCCATTTTGATAATTAATCAACTAAATTTGATGATGTCATATGCATTTTTAATAAATTAATTGATTTTGAATGCACATTTATGTTTTTGTAATTAATTTCATTCTTTTTTTATTTAATTGACAATTTTGTAATTTTTATTTAATTAATATATCAGAATATCAATTAAATAGTTAACATAAGGTTTATTTGCCAATGTATTATGATTTTAGGAATTAATTAATTAATCAAGTATGATGATCGATTGGGACCTAGGGTTTAGGTCAGATTAGTTCAAATTTGATAATTGCCTATTTGATTTAGGACTTAGGGTAATCAAGATTAGGGTTTCTTGATTAATTACTGAGATTGGGGGTCTAGGGTTTAGATGACCATTTTTAGGTGATTACATTTGCCCCTCTTTGAATTGATGTGCGATCAGCACATTGATTCAAAGGCTTGTTAGCAAGAAGACCTAGAATAGTTTTATTTGAAGCAATGAAACCATTCTTTTGAAGGAGAAGACCGACTTTGAGCTTGATTGGATGAAGATCAATCAAAAGATATAAACAAAATGCTCAATTTGATTTGAAGCGATGAAGCTAAACATCTGTCAGGAACTCTTAAACCTTTTTGATTGGTTTGAATGAATAACCAGTTTGATTTGAAGCGATGAAACTGATTACCATTAAGAGATTTGATTAGCAAGAAAATTGACTTGATTTGAAGTGATGAAGCCAATTTGATCAATGTATCTGGTTTCAATAATGAATAGCCCATGTAAGACCGATCTTGTCTTGTTTCAAGTGTATTCATCATTGTATAAGATCATTGATTAGGTTGCCTTTTATTTTAGATGATCTCAACTTGATTTGATGCGATGAAGATGAGATGCCCCAAATGATGGGGTTTTGATTGAGGAAGCGATCACTGGAATATTGATGTCTTGATCCTGCCCCCTTGGGAGCGAAATCAAAATATGGCTAGGTGCCCTAGTGATGAGAAGCAATTCGATTGATTAGATAATTTAGGAAGAAACTAATCTAATTAGAAAGAGGTCCCACATGGTTAGGACAAAATATGTACCGATGAGAGGTCATGTTTGACCGAGATGGACCAAAAGTATGATACATGGATTGATTGGAAGAAAATCATGAGAGATTTCTATTGGTTGTGCAAGTGGTTAGTTCCAGATTTTGATTTCGATCCTGAAAATAGAATTAGGACAGTTGATTTAACAAGGGGTGTCATAACCACTTGACGATGAGAAGATTGATCGATTAGAATCTCATATTCTTCACATTGGATAGAGATAAAGTTATTATGCTGATTTCAACACTATGCAGATGCAGATGCAGATGTAAGACTAACATGAATGCAACCTAAGGTGTAGTCACTGAGCTTTAGCTTTGAAATTTTTATCATTGAGCATTTTTGGAACATCGGAGTCGATACAATCCTTACTGGTGCCACTGTGACCATAAGAATATGAATATGACTTTCATCAAATAAGATATGGGAAACTAATGTAAGCATCAAGGCACAATAGCTGAGATGACCTGAACGTTGTTTCCAGTTGATTTGGCAAGAGTACACTAGTATTGAGGCATTCAAAGCCAAGATAACCATGAGTGCAATCTTGCATAAACAAATAGAGCAATAACAGTCAAGGAGATAGTTCTGATCTCACCTTGGCATACAAATAAACAAGATCAAGGGATGTGAGGCTTTTCCACCTTAATGTAGGAGCTCTTACCACATACACCCAGTTTATTTGATGTTGCTAGATCATCAGGACCACACCAACAAGCAGTAGACAAAGAAAAGATTAACGAAATCAATGAAAATAGACATCATACAAATAGAAGTTCAGCATACTTCAACCAGTTTCAAAGTTTTCAGATGTGTATATGTATGAGGTGTTGAGAAACACCATTGTGCCTATGAGTGCTTTGTGTTTGATTGCTATCGATCTATTATTTATTTTTGCGATATCTGATGTGTGTTAATAAACATAGATGTGTCCAAAGACAGTGTTAAGAAACATTGTTGATTGTGGTGTTGAGAAACACCTATTTGCGTCAGTAGCGAGTTGTCCTTCAAAAATGACAAGATTACTAACTCTAGTGTAAACCAAAGATGTGATCAAATTGGGACCCATGCCCCAAGTAGGAAACAGCGATAATTGACTTGACTCATGTTGTGAGGACAAATCTGATTTGATTGCCCCCAGGTTATGACTCTAGATCAGTTTCAAGCCGGGAGGGTTCTCAGAAGAACCAGAGTGTCACAAAAGTGACTGAAAGATATGTACAAACTAAAGGAAATGATTGATTCCAAGATTGAGCATTGATAGATGGAGCGCTGAGTACAAGAGGCACCTGTTTACCAGGTTTTCACCTACTTTGCAGAGATGATGTTTAGCAGAAAATGACTTGATTTGAAGCGATGAAGCTAATTTAATCAATGTACTTGGTTTCAAAAATGAATGACTCATATAAGACCAATCTGTCTGGTTTTGAGTGCATCCATCACTATATAAGACAATTGATTGGGTTGATTTTGATTTATGAAAATATCAACTTGATGTGATGCGATGAAGCTGAGATGCCCCAAGCGATGGGGTCTTGCTTGATGATGTGATCATTGAAAACCTGGTAAGTATGCCTATGTTTCCATCCTTTTTCTCAATTTCAATTTTTTTTGTATTTTTCCATTTTTTTAATTTTTTTGATTGATGCATAAAGGCGCCTATTGCTAGGTTTTCACCAAGATCATTTTTTTTCAAGACTATTTGCATTTTTTAGATTTTTAGAGATTACTCATTCTCAAGCAAGATCACATTGGTTTTCCCCCAATGTCTAGAAAGGTAGAGGTCATTATAGATGGATTAGAAAGCTCATGGATGAGGTGAAAAGACAATGGTGGATGAAGAGGTTGAATGCGACCCTCAAAGATAGTCTCCTCAAGATTACCCAAGCTAGGGGAAAAATAGTATAGCAATGTAGGCTCATGGAGCGGTGTTGGATAGCATATAAGATAATGACCATATGTCATGAAAAGCATGTGTTCCAAAAGAATGGACATGTCAAGAGACTTTTAAGAACTTGTTTTTCAATTTTGGTAAAGACCAAGGGGTCAATTTTGGATAGGATATAGCCATGATAGTGCAATCAGGATAAGGGGTGATGGAGGTATAAGTGAATGTTTTGGATTATGGCAGGAATGCTCAAAGATAGGAAGGATATGCTTGGGATAAGCAAGATCATGATAGGGTGCAATGGATGAGAGAAAGTGAATACCCTAATGGAAAGGATAATGCATGGAAAGAGGCATAGAGCTCATGGATAGGCTCAACCTTGTCAAGATCAACAGAAGGAACATGGATGCTCATGTGCTAGCTGGATGTAAGACATGATGGATAAGAGGACATGGAAGGAACTTTCCCCCAAGTGAAGAGTGCAAGTAGGAGGAATTACGCATGACACCTTTTTGCCAGGTTTTCATCATGGTACTTATCCAAGGCGCCACAAGAAGTGGTTTTCACCATAGGACAGATTTATTTATCTTTACTTTTGCTACCAAGGCACCTGTTTACCAGGTTTTCACCAAGGCACTTTTTTATCTATTCTTTTTCTTGTGCTTTTTGATTTTCTAGAGGAACTTAATCTTCTTCTCTTTAGACAGTGCTCCTCTGAAAGATATGCTATGATAGGCCAAGGTCACCAAAAATATGCTCAAAGATGCTAATAGGGTGATGGTAGAGAAGAATGATATGGAGGATAAGGGAGATGGTAGCCAAGGATTTATGTGATGGATTGGATAAGAGGAATGGAAGGATATGGTGGTAAGATCAACATTGACACGCCCCTTGAAGGGTAGTGGATGGATGGAGGAAAAGTGGATGGAATAGCTCGAGACTTTGATGTATGAGTGGATATGAATCTTGGTACACAAGGACCCAAGATGGATGAAGTATTCAAGGTAATGAATTTTGGGACATGAGGACCCAAAATAGATTTTGAAGATGGGAGATGTTTAGATGGAGATAAAGTGGAAGTCTTTGGAAGCTTTGATGCCAACTCTGACTTTTCCTTTTTGTTTAAGCCTTTTAAGAGAGACTTGGGAATCCACATAACTTTTGATTTTCTTTTCATATCCAAGTCCTTTAGAAGAGACTTGGGAATCCACATAGGTTTTGATTTTCCTTTGTTTTTGGATGATTTAGAATGCAATTCTTCCATGATGGGTTTAGGAACCCATATTTTCTTTGATATGATTCTTTGCTTAGATTCAGAATGCAATTCTTCCATGATGGATTTAGGGACCCATATTTGCTTTGATTTTATTCTTTGTTCAGTGGACCCTCTCTTTGTAGTCACATGTCGATTAGATGGGACATGGTGATCTTCATATGTAAGTGGATTCTTGAATTTTTTATTTCTTTGTTGCACATCCAAATTACTTCCAAAATACTTTGGGATTGTGGGTGAATAGGGTCAATATGGCTGGTTCATATGGATGGGTCGATAGGGAGATTTCAAGGATGCATGTCTTTGTTGATCTTGATAGGAGATAGGGTAAGTGGAAGACAAACTATTAGTGATAGGCATGGTGGATGGAGGGATTTAAGGACCCAATATAGATGGAAGGTTTGACAGTTTTAGCTTTGGGATATAGGGAATAAGAATGGACTTGGAGGATAGTGAAGGTACACGGTTACATTTGAATGGAGGGAGATAAGGTTTGGAAGGGATATCAACATCTTTAGAGTGAGCTGCATGACCAAGGCTCTTCTCTTTTGAATTCACCTTTATATCAATGGGTGCATGAGTAGCTTTGATAGGAGCAACTTGGATAGGAGCAGCTGAAGCTTGATGGGATTTATTATTCTGCAAAGGATTTGGAGGAATGATGGTTTCTTGAGGTGGATATGGAGGAGCATGACGAGGGGATGATGGGATGCTATGATCTTGACAAGGATCATTAGATGGTGTACAAAGGGTACCTTTCTCTTGATTTTCAATAGGTTCATTAGAGATACCAGAAAGGATATCTTGATCTTTCTTGGGAGATGGATAAGATATAGGAGATGTAAGAGTTTCTTTTGGGAAGAAATGGAGGGGATGATGAAATCATCATGGGACTCTTGAGGTATGTGACTTTGGTCAACTTTTGGATAAAGATGGATGGTGTCTTTATCTTGACAATTACAAATATTTTTTTCTTCACACTTTGAATTTTCCTCTTGACATGGAGCCACTTCTAAAGATGAGGTAAGATTTTTGATCTATATGAAGGATTCTTGACACACTGATGGACAAGCATTTGCAATACACATGATAAACATTGAAGCACATGGAAGCTCTAGGGCTATGATTTGAGAAGCCTGAGAAAGACTTGCAGACATATGTTGATTAGCTTGGATCTCTTTTAGAGGTAATCCTTGAGGGTAGACATAGTCGTCATTAGGATCATTCTTTGATAGAGATGTTGTGGCTGGTTTTGAAGCTTTAGGAGATGGAGGAATGGTGGAAGAAGTATATGTGATATGGGAACCATTGCTAGACAGGGATTCTTGATATTGATCATGCTCAAGATCATTATCTTCACTAGATGATTCATTAGGATTTTCCACTTTGATTATGCCATCATCTATGAGATCTTGGATTTTATGTTTTAACTCCATGCAAGATGAAGTTTTATGCTCATTGTGTTGATGATATGCACAATAGTTACTCAAGAATCTTCATCCACGTGATTTTTCTTGAGGTTATGTGATGAGATCATTCTCAGGAAGTTCTTTCAATACAGATTCATAAGATTTCCCCAAAGGAGTGAAGTCTCTCATGCATTTAACCCAAGGTTTTTCTTTCATAATGTTACTAATCCATTTGGAGGAAGACTTTGTGGTGTTTTCAATAGCTTTTAGGGCTTTAGAGCCACTCGCTTGATAATGATCAAATAGAAAAGGATAGATTGAGCTTGATGAGGATTTCTTGGATTGTGTATCCTTTTCCCCCTTTAATTCTTGGATTTCATATTGCATAGTTTGAATTTGTTTTGATAAAGCTCCCATAAGAATATCTTCTTGCGTGTTGTTAGGACCATAAGGTTTATCCCATTTGCTTTTAGACATTGTAAGATTGTCTTGATGAGCTTGCATAGAATATTAAAGAGGAGGTATGATGAATTGATTGATTGACTGTCAGGTGCTGAAGTGATATCTAAAGTGTTGATTAAGTCCAAGACCAAAGGACAAAGGAGATAAAGTTCAACTGAGAGAGAGAGAGAAGCAATGACTCTGGTCTTGAGTCAAGGTTAATGAACCTTCTCTCGCAACTCTGAATAAGGATAGTGTAGACAAAGATGATAAGATAACAAGTCACTTGGACTAGCACAGCGAAATCAGATTTTGAAACAACAACAAGTCAGACTGTCAACAGATTGCAGTCAAAGACATACTAGTGATGATGTTGATGAGAACACAGATTTGGTGAAAATTCAGATATAACTTTCACAATAGAAGAGGAATTCGGACAAAAATTTTATAGATTTTAAAGTTTGATAGCAGATGTAGAAAACTCAGACAAGAGTTGACAATTAACACCGAGAGTGCAGATTTTGAATCGTTGATCACTTGATGTTTGATTGGATGTTTCGGACGAGATATGATAGACAAGTACCTAAAGTGTATAGTTTTCCAAATTGTTTGATTGTTGTTGTTGTTGTTGTTTCAATGAACACTCACACTAGAAACATCAAGAAGCCCTTAGCTATTTAAGCACATCAAGCAAACCTTATTCCTAGGTGGCGAGAAATGGACAATACTTGTTTGAATCCTCTTAAAATAAAATACCCATTCAATTCAGATAGTTAGAAGCTTGGCAGCATTGGCTCCCCTCCACGGCACACACTTCTCGAGCCTACCAAGCTTCAAATTTCTCAAGATCTAAGGATCCTGATAAATTTACTGTCTCAACAAGAGGGGTACATGAGAGGTTTCTTAGGCATGCACATCTCACAACGCCCATATCAACAAGTAGAAATTTTCATTTTAAGAAGTCTTGCATGTGGGTTCCTATTTTAAGAAATAAAAAACAAGATGCAAGCACAATGTTTTGTGTTCTATCGATCAAAGGCAACCTACAAAACCAATTCATGAGTAGTTTGTGTTTTAGTCTTCTTGGATAAAATTCTGCAAACCACTGTTAGGTTGTACACAAAAGATAATCACATGAACATCAAAGCCAAAGATTAGTCCACATTATCAAAATCAAAAAATCAGAAAATAGATCACATTTTTAGAAAGTAGATAGAAAATCATGCATTTTCAAAAAAAATTGCACTAAAAAAGGTGATTGTATGAGTCGTACGAAGCTCCAGAAGCTGCAAAAGAGAGGATTAGATAGGTAAAGTCACCAAAAAGCATAATTTCTTATCAATCCAGAGACCAAAAATAGAAAATAACTTCACCATTGTATCGCTGGGAAAATCTACCCAAAATAAAAGAAAAATGCACTCAAAAAAGGAGTTAAAATTAGTGAGATATGAGCTTTTAAAGACAACCTGCAAAAATCAAAATGTATATGGTGAAGGCAGATATTTTAAAACTTCCTGTTGATGTTAGCAGTTTGTGATGTTAAGTTTGGCGGTTTGAAGATCATCCAGAAAATCCAATATCCATGTTTAATGACGCCTACGAAGCCGTCAAATTTTACTCCAGCCCCAGCAAGTAGAGGATGTACAGTACCAATTAAATATGTCCTTGAAAAGAATGTTAATCATCAATTTTTTCTAATGACACCAACAAATTTAGTGGTAATAAGTGATGTAAAGAGTAGAAGTCAGAGAGATATAACTGCGAAAAGTTAGTTAAGGATGTACCAGTTGAATATGTAATGGCAGTACCAGTTAAACAATAGTTGTCAAATGTTGTCCGACTGAGCCGTTTGAAGCAGATTAAAATTTAGATGTGTGAAAAGCTGTAGAGTATACAAGGCATTGATTTTGTACACCAATTGAAAAGGATGCAACTTTTATATGGTTGAAAATCCATGGGAGCTGCGGAGGATGGGCAATAGAAGAGCTGCGATTGGGAGGATTTGAGATTGCAGCGCGGGTTTTTGATTTGTAGTGCGTGATGGAGGGTTGTGCGTGGAAACATGGGAAGAAGCTTAGCGCAAGAGGGAGGCATTGCAGACTGCGCGAAGGCAGGTGTCAGGCAGGTGTCGGGGGTGGGAAGGAGGTGGAGCAACAGAGGTTGGGAGCTATGGAGGTAGCTCGGGCTACGCAGGGAAGTAAAGGGAAGGAAGTAGCAGTCAAGGGTTGGAATGAGTGGTTTGTGGAAGTGGGGGGGTTGGAGGAAGTGGGGAGAGGTGAAAGTTGCATGGGGGGAGGGAAGAAGGGAGGTGTGTGGGAGGTGGAAGCGCTGTGAAGTGCGCGTGAGGTGGGGTGTGTAGGGATTTAATCCCACATGCCCCCCGCAACAAGATATTAGAAATTTTTTAAACAAAGCGCCACAAGACTAATGTGAATTAAGGTGTTGGCTCGGAGTTGGCTCAGTTTTCCTTGGGATAAATGTGCACACACTTAACAAATGAAGTCCATGTTTAGTAAATGCATGCAAATAGTGCATAATGAAATAAAGACAATATTGTTGTAATATTTGAAACACAATTTTTTTTAAAAAAAATTTCAAAATATTTGCCTCAGTCTACATTTTGACAAACTACCTCATTTTGTGTGCAGAAGGTCATACAACCTCAGTTTGCAAATTTTATTTGCGACAGATTCAACTTTGAGCGAGCATAGGCATGTTTATAGTCATTTTAAACTGAAACGATGACCTAGATGCAATGGTGAGCTCAGATTCAGCTCAAAATGAATGGAAAATAGAATTAAAAACTGAAGTTCATAATGAGGCCAGAAATTTATTTTTCTGCCCCACGGTGGGTGCCAAAAATGTGCGTGCTAAAAGTGGCCTTCGTACTTAGCAATACACTTCAACGTAGTCATTATACTTCAGTTGCATACAAGAATGAATATGGATTCATTCATCCTACATGTCTAAATGAGTCAACTTGTTGCCTTCTAAAAGGCAGGAATATGAGCTTGCTCTCAGATCATTGCAAGCTCAGTAACTACACACTAACCTAAATGAAGGATTTAGAGCTATATGCTGAAAGTAAAATGTTGACTAATCTAAATGCAAATGCAAATGCAGATTGATGATAATCCAAGCTAGTTAGGATTCAGTTTTAGAGCACCAAATTGAAATGTTTAATATTCATTTTTAAAGCCCAAATTGAAAGTATGCTCTAAGTTAGGTTTGCATGATTGCATAAAAGTAAACAACAAATGCTAGATAAATGAAAGATAAAACATGCAAGAAAGCTAAGATGAAAATGTGATATAATAACTTTAATCAAAAACTAGGATCCTTTGTGAAGGAAAAGAGTTTCTCTTTTATAGAAATCTCTCTCGAATCGACGGTCAAGGTCGAACAAAAAGAGTGGCTCAGATTCGATTGAAGAAGCACAATCCATGTGCAAGTGATTCGATTGGTTGAGAGTCAGTTGACTGAACTGACTGATTAGTTGTTTTGGAAACTTCCATATTCAGTTTTGAGTTAACTAAAATGTTTCCAAAATGATAAACAGTGGAGAATTAGTTAACTGAGTGGAACTGGATTGTTTCCATTTTGATAATCAGTCAACTGAATTTGATGATGTCATATGCATTTTTAATAAATTAATTGATTTTGAATGCACATTTATGTTTTTGTAATTAATTTAATTCCTTTTTTGATTTAATTGACAATTTTGTAAATTTTATTTAATAAATATATCAGAATATCAATTAAATAATTAACATAAGGTTTATTTTCCAATCTATTATGATTTTAGGAATTAATTAATTAATCAAGTACGATGATCGATTGGGACCTAGGGTTTAGGTCAGATCAGTTGGAATTCGATAATTGCCTATTTGATTTAGGACTTAGGGTAATCAAGATTAGGGTTTCTTGATTAATTGCTGAGATTGGGGGTCTAGGATTTAGATGACCATTTTTAGGTGATTACACCAGCCTAACCGGGAACAGAAAGGAAAGTTTGAACCTAATTGGATGGGACCTTATATTATCACTGCTACTTTTGGGACTGGAGCCTATTATCTAGATACACCTGAGGGAGATGTTCTTCCTGATCATATCAATACCCTACATTTGAAGTGGTTCTATGCTTGATGACTGGCTAGCAGAGCCTATACTGTGAAAATCTCAGAAAATACCAAAAAATCAAAAAATTGATCTTGAAGAAATTCAAAAATAGTGGAAAAGTCCTGAAGAATGGTATCCTTGGTGAAGACCTGGCAACAGGCACCTTGATACTACAAAAACATTCAAAAAAGGAAAAATAGCAAAAATTTTGAAAAAGAGAAAAGTGCCTTGATGAAAACCTGGTAAAACAAGCATCTTGGTAGCAAAAAAGAAAAAAGTTTTGCCAAGTGGTGAAAACCTGGCAATTGGGTGTCACTTGTGTTCTGTGATCTATCTATCAATGCAATAACAACACTAAGCCTTCACAATTACACCTGTGTTATAGGTTGACTCTATTTCCTTACACATGTCCTATCCTTGCTTGGGATTTGTCTGCATCTACGTCTTAGGAATGGTCATTCTTCACTAGGGGCATCTTTGCTAGCATGGTCAGTTCGCATCTACTAGGTTTTCTTAAGTGTCTTATCTAGGATGGTTCACCTCTCGCAAACAATATGTCTCACTACTTGAATTTAAACGTCACTATCACAAAACAATGGTGTTTTATTCAAACATTTCCTATAGGTCACATACATCAAAGGTATTCCTAAACACTACATGGATTGCAATTACTAACATGATTACTTTCGCATGCACTTAGACAGGAACATATTGCTTACATTCCAAATTTTGATTGATGAATCTCTACTGTGCTTGAAAAATGAATCAATAGTATTTCTCAGTACTACTTTAACACAGTTTGATCTTGGCTTGGTTATAATTCTTTTATGTTCCCATGATGTTTCATACTAGGGGCATCTAAGCAATTATAAATTTTATTTGATTGATTCTCAATTGATGATTGTTATGTCTTCCGAGTTACTACATGACGTCTGTGCAAAGACAAAGAGTCGCAAGGACTGGGTCATAACCTTTTCTTGGTTTTCTGCTTATGGTGATTGTTCCAAATGAACCTATAAATTTCACCTAACTTGGATGTTTATGGTAAGAGCTTCCAACATGAGTGGATAGCCGCATATATCTCGATCTTTGTTATGTGTAAACTACGGTGAGGTTGAAACGATTTCTTTGTCTATTTTCTAAATCAGATTCTCACTAAAGTATACAAAGCATAATCTACCCAAGGATATGAATTTTCAAGGTCATTGCGGGTCCAATATCTTACCTTACACAGATTCTGATATAATAAAAGGAAGGTGACTAACTTGTCATCTTTGCTTCTATGCCTTGATGCCTAAATCTATTTCTGACATTGCATCCAATAAACATAGTATTCATACTTTCATAATTTCAGTGGGTATTAGTGATTTTTGTACTATCAGGTGGTATCCATTCTGAAAAGTGCCCAATGATGATAAAAATGTCACAATATTTGCGAATCAGTGACAGTCCCAAGAGTCTACATGTAGATGCATTTAGAGATTGCATGATTCATTTGGAAGAACAACATAAGGACTTGAGCTCAAAATCATTTCTATTTTTGATTCATCTGAAATCCAAGTTAATGACATAATCAATGATTCCCAAAATCTTTGATCTATTGGGAACGAAATCAAACTCACTTTTTAAGCGTGATTAACTTGGTACAATTGTGTTTTCTCAAAAACACCCCTTCATTTCTTCACTTCTTCTAATCCATTCTTTCTTGCTCTAACCCATCCATGCAAGTGATCCATCATTTCAATAGAGGGATTTTATTCTTTCCTTCAATTTCATTCCTGAGGAGGCATGATCACACTATCATCAATCAAATTATTGCTCAAAACAACATTAAAATGACTTCGTTATCAAAAAAAATAAAGGCATGACGGTTCCTTGACTAAGTCAGAACTGTTGGATTGAAGGCTTCGGTTCTCACAAGTTGGACATCCCATGTCTCCTTTTTCTTTGATTCTTATTAAGCTCCTAGCATATTCATACTAACTTTTGGATGACAACCAAGTTCGGAGTCAGTATTATCAATCTTTGGATGACAACCAAGTTCAGAATTGGTATCTTTAACATCTTTTCTTATTGACCTTTGTTTGGTCAAGTTCAAATTCAATTCTATCAGTTTAGTTCAATCAAGTGTGAGACTGATCTCATCAGGCATTTTGTTCGATCATGAGAAAAATTCTCAAACTTTCTGAAGTCAACATCAAAATCTTTCTTTGAATCAATGTGTTGCTCGCACATCAATTCAAAGAGGGGAAAATGTAACCACCCTTATTTGGTCTACTCTGACTATAGACCCTATTTTCCCTAAGTGTGATCATACCCCCAATTATGTCAAGACAACTCTTCAAACGATTGGCATAATTAATCCAAATCAGATTTATTTTCCTAAGTGATTTAAACACTAATTTACATTAATTGCTTTAGCCAATCCAATAAAATCAATTCAATTCAATTCAAATCGATTCAAATCAAAACATGGCTAAGTTAATTAATTAAAAAGGAATTAAATGAAATCCTAATTATACCTCATCACTTGCAAAATCAATCCCCTAGCCTAATTGATTCAATTTGGTTATAGTCCTAATTAATTATTATAAAGCAATCAAAAGCTTAAATGATTAATTAAAATCCCTATTATTGAGTGAATATGTTATTACAACAATTCATTTCATTAATATTCCCTTTAACCTAACCAATCTCAAATACCTAACCATGAGTTCAAACTCATCCCAAGCCCTTCTCACATGCTAATTCTTCTTATTTATCTAATTAACCCTAATTAGCTAATCCTCCCCCACTCATTCTCTCTCCTCCCATCTCAATCTTCTTAATCACATTCCTTAACCCTTAATCCTAATCCTAAGCTACCCTTAAGCTTGTCACATTCCTAAATTTGGCATTAGGAATTCAACCCTCCCTCAAAAGTCAAAGTTCTCAAGCTTGACCTTAAACCCTCACCCATGCTTCTTAAACCCTCACCCATACCTCATTAATGCTTTCATAAATGAAGTGTTGATGGCTCTTACACATTCTCTTCCACACTCCTCATTAATGAGTCTTACACCCTCATCAATGGCTTCCCTTCTAGAGTCTTCTCCCCTTCCTCCATTTCTTCTATAAATAGGATGGATTTTGAGCTCAAAAGGCCCTTGATTTTTTATTGTGGAAGGCCCTTGATTTTTTATTATTGAATGGCCCTTGATTTTTTATTATGGAAATCCCTTGATTTTTTATTATTTAAGGTCCTTGATTTTTGATTATGGATGGCCCTTGATTTTTGATTATTGAAGGCCCCTAATTTTGAAGAGTTGAAAGCACTCTTATGCTATCCACATTTGGAGAGTTGAAAGAGAAAACTTACATGTTGCTCATATTTTAGGGACTTATATTTCGTTTTATCTTATTTCTCACTTGTATTGTTATAATCTTCATTTTTAGAGCTTAAATGCATATTTCTTAAGCATATTTCTTGAGATTTTGATCATATTTAAGCTTTATAGTTTCATTTGAATCTTTCATTCTAGGTTGTATATGTCACTAAAATATGCATAGTCTGAGGGCTATTATGTCATTTTTCATACTCCTCCTAGATAGGAAGCAATAGGTCAATTTTGGTGATTGTTATGCTTGTTAATTCTCTATTTTCACTAATGCAATGATCTATTGAAGTGTTGTGTCATTCTTAATAGGTACACAATTCACACACACACACACACACACACACACAGTAGTACTGATGGCCTCCTTCCAGTATTTGGCAGCAACATTCTTTTCAATCATTAGGGTTCTGGCACAATCCATAATGGATTTGTTTCTTCTTTCTGCTATTCTATTTTGTTGTGGTTTACCAGGGGCAGATACCTATCTTTTGATTCCACTTTCATTACAGAATTCATTAAACTCATTAGAAATGAATTCTCCTCCTCTGTCAGATCTTAGACATTTTAGTTTCTTTCTTGTTTCCTTTTCAACTCTTGCAAGATACCATTTGAATTTCTGAAAAGCTACCAATTTTTCTCTGAGAAACATGACAGTCATCATTCTGGAATGATATCAACATAAAAAATAAAATATTTCTCTCTGGTATAGCTTGTTATTCTGATTGGTCCACAAAGGTCAGTATGTACCAATTCCAATATTTCATCATATATTGTAGTTCTTTCTTTTGAAACTTGTCTTGCTCATCTTTCCGATTTGACATTGTTTGCATGTCGCTAACTCGGGTTTCTTCAGAATAGAAATACCTCTAACTCTCTTGTTTTTTCTTATGTTTACCAGATTATCAAAATTCACATGACACAACCTTTTATGCCATGGCCAACTTTCTTCTACTTATGCAATGAAGCATGAACCTTCAGTGAGATCAAGATAGAATATATTACCTTTTGTTTGCCTGCCAATTCCAACTAGGTTCCCTTTAGCATCCAGGATCTTGGCCTTACCATTCATGAATTCTACCTTGAATCCAATGTTGTTAAGTTGTGCTACACTTAGTAGATTTATCCTTAGTCCTTCAACCCAATAAGCATTATCACATTTGATTCCTTCTGTCAGAGCAATGCAACCTTTTCCTTTCACATAGTAGGGTTCATCATTCCCAAAACTGACACTTCCACCATCATAGCATTCAAGATGTTCAAATTTTGCCTTATCACCAGTCGTGTGATGAGAAAAACCACTATCAATTATCTATTTGTCATTTTTACTGATATGTGAGAAAAGTGTTGTCTTTTCATCTTCTTCATCTGACTCATCCTTAATAGCAATATAAACCATTTCATCTTTTTCTTCATCACTGTCAGAATCTTTAGCAATATAAAAAGACTTCTTACCTTTGTCCTTGTAGCTCTTTTAGTTCTTGAAACATTTCTTGCCTTTGTACTTGTTGAGCTTTTTCTCATCTTTTTCTTCTTTGTTCGGACACTTGGTAGCAATGTGACTCTTAGACACCTAGATTTGCACCCTTACCCAAGCTCTCATAGTCCTAGTAATCTAGTGTAACATGGGAATTGTCTCAAGGCTGTGGGACCTTCTACTAACTGAGACAAGACCTCAAGATTCTAGGCTGGTTCTTCTTGATATGTCACCCAAATTTGCTTCCTAACATAAAAGTAAAATCTTGAGGGAAAAGGGATAGAAGGAATGCATGAAAGGGAAATAACTGAAAGCAAACTATCCTACTAGGTGATAAACTGAAGGTAACTTGAATCACAACACATTAACTAATCTCAGCATGAAACCTTGGATCTAATAGAACACAACTTTCTAGATAGGCTTGCATAAGTATTTCATAGAGAGGTCTGAGATCAACAGAGGCTATTTAGGGAAAGAAGTAATTTCACAAACAATAGCGTATTCACTATAAGTAGACATGGACTATGACCTGAAAACAAACATCCACTTCTACAATCAGGCATAGGAATGAGACAAAATGACAGGGGACTGAAGAATATCCACAAACTCATCTAAATCAGATCATCCATAGTAGTACACAAAATTACAGAAAGAAAGAGGGCTCAGGAACTCCAATATTTCTCTGAAAATCATTCAATATATTCTAATTCAGTAAGAGAGATTCAGAGAAGAAGGCCCAGGGATAAAGAAAATGTCACAAAAAGCCTTGCAGTATCTGAATATCAATGAAAGATTACAGACTGTAAAATTCAGAGGGCAGGAAAAATGCCATGGATAACTTCTAAGTAAGGAAAACTCTCTTCTCTAAAAGCTCCCAAAACTGATATATATACTCCCCAGCACGCAGGCTTGGAGTCCCAAAAATGGTTAGGGTTACAATTGATTATAATAGATTAATTTAGGAAACCGTAACACTGTCCCATCTGTCTGAAAAAACTATGAGATATCTATCAAAGATCAAATACATCTTTGAAAAGTAGCTTCGTTATAATGAAAATCTTTGAGAAAGATCAGTGAATCTGGTATGAAAGGACTAGTCAAAATACATGTAATGAAATCTAATAGGAACCCCTGCTTGGGTCAATCTGGCCTTTACTATTTTGCAGAGAAATTTGCCAGAAATAAGATTGCCCCTTTGAAAAAGCTGACTTAATCCTTACTTCCTTTGAAAGGTCTCCCCTTATCCATCTAACCTCTGCCAGTCGGCTGCCATTACTGTTTGAATCCGATCTGCAAAGATATTTTTTGAATTTAAAATATAAAAACGGTCATGTGATGCCATCCTTTTCTTTATCTTTGACCTATCTTAGCCCGTGTTGTTAACCTTAACTGCCAGCCGACTGTGGTTACCTTTCCTTTTTAAGTCGTCAGGTCTCTCAATTTTTTATTAACCGCATATTAGATTAAGTGACCCCGCGACTATCGTAGATTTTGGCTTTGATCAAATGACGGTCACTAGATCTCCTGAACATTATGGAATATACCCTTCATCTTCGAGACCTAGCGACTAAGGAAATATTCTTATCGTATGAACATTTTGGCATATTCGCACCTTAACCGATGATCACCTGACTTACCATGAAGGCTTGGGCCCATGCTGCCACTTGTCAACCTTGCACTGGCTTCTGTTTGCTTGATCACCCCTGACAACACGCCAACTGTATTTCCATATCAAACATCTTCACTTTTGAATTTAAGAGACTACGCGGCTATCCCTTCAGTCGCGTAATCAGGAGATAATTTTGTCCTTTTGACTAAGATTAGGTGATTACCTAACTATCGTTGATTCTTTCATTCCTTCATCTGACGGCCCTCCTTTAATCTCATAATATTCAAGGCAAACCCTAATTTATATTGAGACTTGGCGACCAAAGGGGAAGCACTAACATATCATAGACTGAAGCTTTACCATGGTTTAGGAATTATAAAGGGTCGTAGGATCTCATGAAGATTTTCCAACTCAAGGTTTAGACAAGTGATAACCTGACTGAGGCCTTAGTCACATAATCATGTGAAGAGAAAGAGTAAACATAGAATATGAAGTGATACCGCGATTGACCAATGAGGTAAAAGGCACATGGGAAACTTATTATTTTAAGTGACCCAAAAAGGTAATGTCAAAACAGAAGATAGCTAGGGGTTTTTTACTATAATGGTCACTTTTTTGAATTATACCAGTCATTCCTTCCAATCCTAAGGGTTTTCTCAGAGTAGAGACAAATTGCATGGAACGAAGTGAACAAAAAGACTGAAAAAGATATTCAATACATAACAAGGACCAGAAAAATTATCAAATCTTTGGCACAAGCTGGGCTCAACCCTTGTGGGAGCCTCATTTAACACCACCTGTCCAATTTTGAATAGTCATGAAAAATTGGATAACATTTTGGCAATTTCTACGGGATGTCTGCCTGCTAGACATTGAGAACCAGTGGCCTCTGAAATGTTCCATTGGGCATGGAGTCATTTCTGTGAACAAAACCTTACTCTAACAGAGAAACAGATCTAAAGAAAGACTTATGTGCATGGGCACCTCTTGAAAAGCTGGGAATTAGACTAGAAAGATTTGAAAGAAAGCAGGAAATCTAATCTACCCTAAGCTAACCAGCGAAACAAACTTGTTTAAACAAAATGATTCACTGGATTGTTAAAGTAGCTACCTTTTTTTACTAAAACATTTTGCAGTATATGCATAAGGGTAATTACAATTATATGAGGCATGTATATATTTTTCAAACAATAATAAGCTGCCTCTTAAAAAATGAGATCAGATTCACTTACCTCAATCTGATCATGTGAAGGTACCTCAGCAAACTCCATTTGGGCTAGGTATCTGATAGGGAAGCCCCTTGATATTTTGAAGGTGGAAACCTTCTTGCTGGAATCTTCCTTTTCTTCATGGTTGTCCTCTTTCACTATGGAAAGCCATGTCATCTCCTCCTTAATGGTCAAAAGGTTGTCATCTTCTTCCCTCAAGCCGGCCAAAATCTCATCAAAGCTGTCAAGATCCTAAAGATCTGAAAATGGCTCCAAATTTTGCTTAGATGGAAGATCCCTTGGAAGAGAGTAACCCAAAAATGGATCTTCTATAGTAGGCACACAACTCTAAACTCTAACTCCAAGGAATAGGGGTTCATCATTCAGCCCTTCTCAAAAAATCCCTATGATCTCTGAAAAATCATACTCTTCAAAGCCTCTGTCAATGTTCTCCTCTTGCTGCTGCAAAGTTGTAGGGGTAGTTATGGAAATAACTTCATCATCCTGCTCAATGAAATTAGGCAGCTCATCCACCAAGGTCATAACATCTTCTTTGATATCCACCATCTGTTGATGTTGCTCCTTTTGCCCTGACTAATTTTTTGTCATAAGAAATGACATAGTCTCTGCTTCCTTACCAACAAAAATGGGCAGCCGCTCAAATAGGTTCACCAAGATATCAGCTTGAATATTCATCTTTTCCTTCTCATTTTTCTGTCCAAGCTCATCACAGTCCTCACTGAGCTCTGAAGTCTCTGAACTTATCTCCTCTGCATCATCATAAGGAGGCTCATCTATCACAAGCTCCTACCCTGATACTAAGCTAGTACCCTTTCAGAGGCTTGGCATTTGACAACCAAGAGGTAGAGATGGCCATTTCCATAGAGGTTCATCACCCTAAGAGACAATAGAGGCCTCTCAGGGTGAAACATTTCCTTGGACAAACTGCCCCTGCAGATTAATGGACTGATTTTCAATCATAGGTTCTTGGGCAGAAGCCTTTGCCTTGAAACTTGGAATATGTATTTGAAGGGGCTTAAGGAAAGACATAGAAGGCATATCTACCATGAGTCTTGGTAATTCAAATCCTGCACCACCTCAGTTCTTCTCCTTTGCGGCTACCCTTGTTGCAACCACTTCTCAAGGCTACTGATGTTCCAGAGGTGGCTGCAACTGCTCTGTTGGCTTTTGTGCTTCAAGAAGATCCTTGAAGCTTGGAAATGGATGCCTTGTAGGTTCCTCATGCATAGGCTGTGAGAGGAAATGATACCTCCAACTTGGAATCTCAGGGCTAAGGGCTTCCCTTTCAACAATTTGAGCTTTCAACTTTGCTGAAATAATTTCATCTTGGCGATTAAGCTCCTCTTCAAATTGCCTCCCTTGAAGCATCCCAATCTCAGGTATATATGCTTGCAAGGTCGTTGCTTCAGGGTAGGGGGTTGACCCTTGAAGTTACCCTTGATTTTCCATATCTTTATGCTCATAGGCCTGAATTTCCATATCTTGTTGTGAATTCCTTATCTCAGATATTTGCTTGATCATGTCAAGCACTTTAGCCTTTATCTTTTCTTGTTCTCTTATAATATCTGAGGTCTAATTCTACTGCCAATTGGGCTAAGGAGGGGGGGTGGGAGGTAAGCATGGTGAGCCAACTTCCTATGCATTAACATCTCTTTTTGTTCCTTTAATGCCCATGGGCCTTCTCTTTGGAGGGCTTGCTCATAATCTTTCGCAAGAGCATAGTCATTTGGGGCATGTTGGATATATTGGTGGCCTTGTATAGTATGGAAGCTTGGGGTAAAAGTAGGCCTTGGAGGGATTTGGTATGGCTGATGACTAGCCCATTGAAAACTCTTATCATAATAGGAAGGAGAGTAACCTACTTGTCCATAGTAGCTTGACATGTCTACTCATATAGTTAGCTGGAAATTTTAAATTATGTAAAAACTTGGAATATACCAGCACTTTGATCTATGAAACCAGTAGACCTTTGGAGTCACCAGATATGTAGCATAATTACCTCTTCTAGGCCTAAATCATGTCATCAACATATTAGTGATAGCATGACTTTAAGATAAAATTCTTTATGGAGTCCCACCGAGCGTGCTAGAACTGTTAGACACCTAGATTTGCACCCTTACCCAAGCTCTCGTAGTCTTGGTAATCTAGTGTAACATGCGAATTATCTCAAGGTTGTGGGACCTTCTGCTAACCAAGGCAAGACCTCTAGATTCTAGGCTGGTTCCTCTTGATATGTCACCCAAATTTGCTTCCTAACATAAAAGTAAAATCTTGAGGGAAAAGGGATAGAAGGAATGCATGAAAGGGAAATAACTGAAAGCAAAATATCCTACTAGGTTATACATCGAAGGTAACTTGAATCACAACACATTAACTAATCTCAGCATGAAACCTTGGATCTAATAGAACACAACTTTCTAGATAGGCTTGCATAAATATTTCATAGAGAGGTCTGAGATAAACAGAGGCTATTCAGGCAAAGAAGTAATTTCACAAACAATAGCTTATTCACTATAAGTAGACATGGACTATGACCTGCAAACAAACATCTACTTCTGCAATCGGGCACAGGAATGAGACAAAATGATAGGGGACTGAAGAATATCCACAAACTCATCTAAATCAGATCATCCACAGTAGTACACAAAATTACAGAAAGAAAGAGGGCTCAAGAACTCCAATATTTCTCTGAAAATCATTCAATATATTATAATTCAGTAAGACAGATTCAGACAAGAAGGCCTAGGGACAGAGAAAATGTCACAAAAAGCCTTGCAATATCTGAATATCAATGAAATATTATAGACTGTAAAAGTCAGAGGGCAGGAAAAATGTCATGAATAACTTCTAAGTAAGGAAAACTCTCTTCTCTAAAAGCTCCCAAAACTGATATATACTCCCCAGCACGCAGGCTTGGAGTCCCATAAATGGTTAGGTTTACAAGTGATTATAATAGAATAATTTAGGAAACCCTAAGACTGTCCCATCTATCATAAGAAACTCTGAGATATCTATCAAAGATTAGATACATCTTTGAAAAGTAGCTTCGTTATAATGAAAATCTCTTAGAAAGGTCGGTGAATCTGATATGAAAGAAGACCAGTCAAAATACATGTAATGAAATCTGATAGGAACCCCTGCTTGGGTCAATCTGGCCTTTACTATTTTGTAGAGAAATTTTCTAGGAATCAGATTGCCCCTTTGAAAAACCTAACTTAACCCTTACTTCCTCTGAAAGGTCGCCCCTTATCCATCTAACCTCTGCCAGTCGGCTGCCATTACTGTTTGAATCCGATCTGCAAAGATATTTTTTGAATTTAAAATATAAAAACGGTCATGTGGCACCATCCTTTTCTTTGTCTTTGACCTATCTTAGACCATGTTGTTAACCTTAATCGCCAACCGACCGTGGTTACCTTTCCTTTTTAAGTTGCCAGGTCTCTCAAGTTTTTATTAACAGTATCTTTGATTAAGAGACCCCACGAGTGTTGTAGATTTTGGCTTTGATCAAACAGTGGTCGCTAGATCTCTGGAACATTATGGAATATACCCTTCATCTTCAAGACCTAGCGACTAAGGCAATCTCCTTATTGTATGAACATTTTGGCATATTCACACCTTGATTGATGATCACCCGACTGACCATGAAGGCTCAGGTCCATGCTGCCACTTGTCAACCTTGCACTGGCTTTTTTTTTCTTGATCACCCCTGACAACGTGCCAACTGTATTGCCATATCAAAAATCTTCACTTTTGAATTTAAGAGACTACGCGACTATCCCTTCAGTCACGTAATCGGGAGATAATTTTGGCCTTTTGATTGAGATTAGGCAATCACTTGATTATCGTCGATTCTTTCATTCCTTCATCCGACGCCCCTCCTTTAATCTCGTGATATTCGGGGTAAACCCTAATTTATATTGAGACTTGGCGACCAAAGGGGAAGCACTAACCTATCATAGACTGAAGCTTTACCATTGTTTAGGAAGTATAAAGGGTCGCGAGATCTCATGAAGATTTACCAACTCAAGGTTTAGACAAGCGATAACCCGACTGAGGCCTTAGTCGCTTAATCGTGTGAAGAGAAAGAGTAAACATAGAATATGAAGTGATACCACGACTAACCAATGAGGTAAAAGGCACATGGGAAACTCAATATTTTAAGTGACCCAAAAAGGTAATGTCAAAACAGAAGATAGCTAGGGGGTTTTTACTACAATGGTCACTTTTTTGAATTATAACAGTCATTCCTTCCAATCCCAAGGGTTTCCTCATAGTAGAGACAAATTGCATGGAATGAAGCGAATAGCAAGACTAAAAAAGATATTCAATACATAACAAGAACTAGAAACATTACCAAATCTTTGGCACAGGCTGGGCTCAACCCTTGTGGGAGCCTCATTTAATTCCACCTGTCCAATTTTGAATAGTCATGAAAAATTGGATAACAGTGACCAACCTCATTGCATGAGAAATAAATCATTGGCATTTTACCTTTGTATTTACCTTTGGCAGCTCTCCTTGCAAGTAATGCTTCAATGATGTCTAGATCTTCATCATCAGATTTATCATCACTATCACTTTCAATCTGCTTCCCTTTTGAGTATCTATCCTTATTACCAAGGTTTAATTTAGATTTGAATGCAGACTCAAGATTACTAGAGCTAGGAGAATAATTGTCAAAGTTGTCCAGCTCAAAAGTTGTAAGCCTTCCAACTAATGTATCCAGATTTATATCCTTATTTTACCTCATTTCTTGAATAGATGAAACTCTAATAGCATAGATAGGAAGCAAATTTCTTAATACCTTGTTTACCACTATTGTATCTTCAATTATTCCTCCCGCAGCTCTGATGACACTCACAATTTTCTTGATTCTCTCACTGTATATTACATAATGTCTTCTCCTTCTTTCATTTTCATCTGGTCAAATTATCCTCTGAGACTTTCTGCTTTGGCTTGCTTTACATTTGCATCTCCTCCATTAATGTCCTATAATTTCCTCCACATATCATAGGTTGTAGGGCAGTCCTTGACTTCATCAAATTCTGAGTAGCTGAGTGAAGAAGTTATATTAATCATCATTATGCTATGAAGCTTCCATTCCATCACCTGTTCCACAATCAAAGTCCCTGTTGGTTCCACATATTTGTTGTCCAAAAATTGTAAACCAACATCTCTAATATTAGATAGATGTAGTTTCATCAACTCCTGCCATGCAAGGAAGTTGTCTTTGTTTAGCTTCGGGATCTCCCTTCTGTAAGACATCTCTGATCTTTAGGTTAGGCCTTGAAACCTTCTCTTAAAGCACTTGATGCTCTGATACCAATTGTTGGAAATGAGCTAAGTAAATGAGAGGGGAGGGGTTTATCAGTTACTCCAAAACAAATCCCTTGTCCCTTAGATGTCTTAAACAATATAACATTGTTACTCGATTAATTAAGATATTCTTCTGTAACTCGGGTGTTAAAGTAATCTTTATGATATTCAATGCAATTATACTTTAGTGATTAAGTGTTGAAATATAAATCATGAAGAAAATAACATATACACAGGTGAAACCAAGATTTAACATGGAAACCCAATATGGGAAAAACCACCAATGTAACTAGTTACTATTTTTCACTCTTCTGAAGTGAGCTATGTTAGGAGCCAACCCTGTTAAAGGTTACAAAACACACTATTAGGTGTGACCCTGTTAGAAGATTTAAATCACCCTATGAGGAGTGGCCTTGTTAGAGGTCTTCAACACTTCAACATAGAAATGATACCCTATGAGAGGATTTACAAAAAGACTGTTAAGTCTACTTTGTTAAGAGATTTGGGATCACTGCTACAATTGTTAGAAATTAACAATGAAATGACATGTATGTGTAAGAAACTATCTTTTATGATTCATATATCTGTCCTGATTATAATTGGATCCTTGCTAATCAGACATTCTATTGTAGCTCTGAGTGTTCCATACTCAATCAGAATCCCATCTGATTTCGCCTTCACTCTTCATATCATAGAATTCCACACTTCTGCTTCTCTTCCACTTTTTGCACTTTTTCTCTTCTCATTCAATCCAAACTTGACCTTTCATATATATGATAAGCCCTATCAAGTCGGCTTGAATATACTTCTAAATAAATAATAAATCATAATTTATTCGGCCTCATATAACCAATTAACTATAGAATGTAAACCACTGTTAGTCAGCTGACACTGAATAATCAACTTAGTTAACACTGAGTTTCTTTGATGCTCGACCATGACTGAAATGCCCGAGTGACTCGGTCAACACTGAAAAACTCTTTGTTATATTCACCAACTGTGCTCGGTCTAAATGTATACATTTGTGTAGAATCACTACATAAGTGTAAATACATGTGTAACATCAATGAAAATACATAATTGAATAATTGTCTTCAACAAATATCTCATTCTTTATATAGACATACTTTTTCCTCTTAATCTGTTGTTCTGAACCTGTACCTGCAAGAAAAATGGTTTGTTTGTTGGGGGGGAGGGGTTTTCCTTAGTCAAACCCCGTTTTAGGAATTAACCTTGAAATCAATAATGAAATAAATATTTCTAGCAAGTAGTAGAAGTAAATCTAATAATGAAGCTATGATGTTCAAATAGATATGCAAGTGTATTTTGAATATAAGCAAGTATGTAAATATGAAAGTTTGACTCAATTAAAAACCATAAACCTCCATGATTGTATTCTTGGAATCCACCTTGAAGGGAGAATGAATGAGTGTTTGAGGATGAACAAAGGATCTTGAAGGAAGATCACACCACCATGATGGATAGATCTAGGGTTTGAATGATGAATCATGAATGCTTGGACCAAATCCCTTCAAGGGCTTGAAAGCTTGAATCCTTGATCTTTAATGGAGAACTTGAATACTTGAGAGGAAAACTTGAACACTTTGAAAGCTTAGAAATATGTAGAACAATGGATTCTTGAAATTTTTTCTTGATGACTTCTTTAGAGGTGCTTGGTCATACTTCCTTGGTTCTTCACTTAGAGAAACTTAGTGCTTAGAAAAAATGAGAGGAGAAAGCTTCCTTTTATATGAAACTGGGGCACAATATTCTAGAGAGGCTGACATAGGGGAATTAAATTTCAATTAGACCCATTCCCCTAGAAGAGGACCTATATTAAATATAATTTAAGAATCGTCGCTTTGGAACCCAAAACAGTCGACCCAGAAGCGGGAAATGAATTTTTGATGACCTCCGGCAGCCAACTGACTTCCAGATTTGAAAGGGGGACCCAGGTCAAGGTCAAGGTCATCCTTGACCTAGTTCAAGGTCGAGTTTGACCTTGACCCAGGGTGTCAAGACCCCTGGAAAACATGCTAGATGGGATGGAAGGTGCCCGGAGAGGCCCAATCAGGGTCCTAAACAGACACAAAAGTAAGAGAGGATGCAAAAATGAGGGGACAATGTGATAGTGGTAAAAAAAAACCCCTAAGGAGGGCTAAACTTTCTTATCATGGAAGTGCTTCCATTTTAAGATGATACATCAAGATTAGGGTTTTATTGATAGGAGATCAAGATTGGGGGTCTAGGGTTTACATGGCCATTTTTTTGTCATTGCAGATGGAAATACCCATGAAAATATATAAACCTAAAGTATATAAAAGCATAATCATCATATAATCATGGGTTAGTTTCAATAGTCATAAGCATCAATCATTAAGGGAGTTTCGAAAACATAATTATTTAACAAGTAATGAGAACATAAATAACATTCATATATCAATCAGGATGTAAGACTCAAAGTACCTCAGTCAACCTTAAGGTCATTAGTCCTTATAACTAATTTATCTAAGAGTGGTCATTATCCTCAATAAGGAGAACACATATAAAACACACATAGATCTGTCAAATGACCACATACATCAAGGTCCTAAAACTATTATCAATGTATAAGTAGAGATGACCATAAGAAGTAACTAAAAGTATGGATATGTTTATCATTTTTATAACTAGATTATAGTTAGAACAGGATGGATTAGACGATAACCTCAGAAGATTCATATTTATGTTAGCAAAAGAAGCATAAAAGTTCATACAACCTTCCCTAACTTCCAACAAGCATATCAAGGACATGTTAGGGTTGGAGGGGTATCACACAACCACTCCAACAACTTTTTGTAGGTTCTATCAACTCCTAATGATGTCATTAATCTCCTTAGGCCCTATACACACCTCTCCAAGCCCCTCCATGTTGAGTTATGATCTACATAAGCCTTTTCTCTGCTCTAACGGGAGAATAATCATGCCAACTTGTCTTAGAGCTACTTAAAAATCAAGGATTTCCTCCTCATTGACTGTAGGGACATTCATTATGGCCTTTTACATGCCAAGATCAAAATTCAATCTGATTTGTATGATTTCCTTCCTACAACCAAACCCTTGTTATGTTAGGGTTTTGATTTAAATTTAAAAATCAGAGTTATACCTAACCTATAAAGGAAGCTTTGCAAATTATTTTATAGGTCTTCTTCCTTTTTTTTGATTGCAGGGAAAAACAAGTTTTGAATGGGGACCCAAAACCCCTTACAAGCTAGAATAAAAGTTTAAACATTGAAGCACTCCAAAAAGAAACAGGACTGGAAACCAGTACACTAAAGCCAAAACTAACAACAAAAAACAAGGAAAAAACCAAAAGCCAGAGACCAGTAAAAAAGAAAAACCACCAGAACCAGAAAGTAGAGCCCTAGACAAGCTCCTTACAAGCCTCAGCGGCTTCCTGCTTTGCTTCAGATATCTTCTTTATCGTTGCATTGAACTCTGAGGGTTCCTGGATCCTTTCATGAATTTTCTTCTTTCTTGCTAATCTAGTGTGTTTTCCGGGGCCATCATCTTCCAGGTCTTCTTCCTTGTTCTCTTATAGAAAATTTCTATTTTCTGTAACTGTAAACTTTCCTTTCCTTTCATTAATAGATTGATTTTCTTTTCCTCTTCTCATATTTGGATATCATGTGCAAATCATCTTGTCTTTATTTTTGAATGCCCCTTTTTGTTTCAAATTATATGCTTGTGTTAATCACGCTTATGGATGTTGCATTATGAATACTTTCTTTCCTTTTCATAATTGTGTAAGTCCTAACATGCATATGAGCCTTTGGGGATAAATTAGGATAGATATTTGTGTATGTTTTGGGGTTTTGTATTGATGACTTGTACAACCACAAGTAGGGAGAAGCACATTTATCTTGGTGCATCACCTCCATTTATTTTTTTGTATTCCTCCTTCCCTTTTATTTTGAGAAAGTTGTTAGATTAGGTTAGAAGTAGGTATTCAAAGTGTTGGATTGGTTCAAGATTGCACCCTAATTGGAAAGGAAGTCGGCCTTCTCCAAAGACTCGACCTCACTTGTCAAGGTCCCACACTTGGAGGTTGTTTTCCATGTTTTACAAGGTTTCTTGGGGGTCAAATGCCAAGCAAGGGTGCAAACTTTTGTGACAATAATTACCTATTTAAAGATCTTTGGATCTTGAAATTTAGCAATTTTGCACATGTATCAAGATCTCAAATTTTAATAGAAAAGATAATAATTATTTACCCTCAAGATTACAATACAATTAGTGCAACCATTATGATAGTTTTTTAAAAGAATTGTTTCCTTTAAATAAAACACCTTAGAGCTTCCCTAGTGGTTAGAAAAAAATGGGTATGTGCGTTGCTTTTAATGTTGATTCAATAAATTAACATAAATATCTTAAATATGATTATCTAAAAATATCATATTAATACATTCATTTTTTAATAAGATTCACTCAACTTTTTTACATCCTATATTTCTACAAAATAATTTTATTGGGAAGTACTCTAAAAAAATGAACAATTTGTATGACTCAACATTGACAACAACTTTTTTCTTGAAATAAAACCTTTCCTCAAAATTATAGTATGAATAAATCAAATCCCTCATTTTCTTAAACCTTTAGATCAAGGGTAATATCCATGTCAAAATATTTTGTTTTCCAGATGATAGAAAATACAAGAGGAGACGTGATGGATGACATCACACTTCACTGTAATCCACTAAATACATGAATAGGCCAAGTTCAATTAAATGAACAACATCAAGTTACAAGTGTAAGGATGAAAAATAAATGAAACATGTGATCAAAAGAGAGGTGAAACCAAGCACAATCTTTTCTTCACGTGACACATATCACATGAATATTAGAGCAATAATTGTTAGAATTGTTAAAATTAACCTTGCAATTCTATGACTATGTATCTTAACTTTAATATTTTAACTATCCAATTATTGTTTAGTCTAACTCAGATAACACGAAAGGGGAAATTGGATGTCCCACATAAGGACAAATGTTTTTGCGATTAAATATTCTTTAAATTAGGTGCTTGGAATATTCTTTATAAGGTGGCAATAAGTGAGAAATCTCTACTTAGCCAATGAAAACACCTTTGGACATGTGACATGAATTGGAATATAATATCATTATTTATAGTAGTTTATAAAGAATTTACGATATTGAAAGAGGTGTGAAAATCATCTTTGACTATTTGTAAGAAGTGGGTAGACTTTTTGGACTAATAAGGAGTTTTTATATTGTCCTCTAGTTGATATTTATCCTCTATTGAAGTTAGATGTCCAAGTTCGTAAGAAGAACCTTAAAGCTTCTAGAAAGATGCTTGTAACTTGTGGACACTGCATGTGTATGTTTTGCACATAGACTATTTGGATCATGGTTTGATTCAATTGTATTGGCAACCATTTATGATTTCTTGTATTACTTTTGGCTACAAATTAGAGCTTGGAGTATGATGAGAAAGAATAAGTTATTTTGTAATTTGTAGAAGTAACAAAGTATTATAGAAACTTGGAGGGAGATGTTGCAACTTGTATGATTGTAATCTAATAAAATCATCATTAAGTTGGTCACCTATAAGTGCTTCTTGTTTATCAAGGTGATGCAAGTTGTATGATTGTCACTATTCCACCTCCCCTCCTAATAAAGTTTAATCCTTTCCTTTAGAGCATTAGCATAAACATAACATAATTCCTATGGGCGTGATTCTAGTGATTCACATGTTTCTTAACCATCTCATCAGAAAGCCTAAAGTAACAACGCTCATGTTTGGTCCTTGTATTCTTTTATTCCTTCTGTGTCTTTTTATCCTCATGGTAAAGGAGTTCCTAGTTGGCTAGCAATAAGTTTGTTTGCATTGCTCTACCTTTTATTGCTACCAAAAATGATATTGAACCTCTAAAGAGTGAACATACTAACAAAGAAGGCATTCTTACAAGTTGGGAGCCAATTCCAAACAATTAATACCTTCCTAATATTTTGAGAAAATGTAAATACAATTATCCATCTCTTCCACCTACTAATGACTTCATATCTCCTATTGCTGATAAACTTTAGTAATCTACTTATTTTTCTCCTACCAAGAATGGTAGTAAGCCTCTTGATGATGAACATGCTAACAAAGAAGACCTACTCTTGCAAATTGGAAGTTGATTCAAAATAGTCTAGCCCTTCTTAATAGTTGGAACAAGTCTAATGACTTCATATTTCTTATTACTTAGCTACTTCACTATCAATTATTATTTCATTAAATATAGTAATCCCATAATCTAAAGTAAAATTGTGGAGCTAAAGTAGATCCATATCTGGGGTATTTTCATGATCACAAAAATTTGCAAGATACTCTTGTAATTGCAGATATCTTTGAGTAAAATTAACCACGTCTCCTCTAGAAAGAAGGATAAATAAGAAAAGCAAGATTTGAAATTGGGAGGAAGAGAGTCATACCTTGGCTTCAAAATATTCATGATGGAGTCAACTATTTTCCTTATCTTTTTAAATTGCCCCAACTTTGACTCCCAATCTGATTTCCATGTTTGCAATGGATTCTCATTATGATTTAGGCTCACATTCGTAAATAGTTACCCTTTAAAAATAAGTACCCATTTTAAAATAGTTACACATTTCATAAAGCTGTCAATTTCCTCATGAGTTTATTTTCTCTTTTGTTCACATAGTGAAGATGATTAAAAAAGGTGATCCAAAATAGGTACTCACATCAGGAAACCTCAAAAAAGTTTCTTACTCACCTCCTCACTCTATTAGAGTCAATTTGCAACATTCCTAGGTAGGTAACCATCCCATTTACATTCTTTTATGTCTTTTTGACATTTAAAAGAAAATGCTTCCCTTTTGCTTTTCAATCTAAAAATGAAAGGTAAAAGCACCAATTCAATGATTAGAGAATATTGCATGTAGAAAGTGGAATATAAGATGCAAACCATATTATAACTAAAGAATAAATTATACATCTTAAATTTATATATATCATTAAAAAAAACTTGGTCAATAAAAATAGAACAACTAAATATTTAAATATAATATATAAATACAAAAATGTCCCATGAATTGATTCAATGCACCTATTTAATATAATATATAAAAACAAAGTCACATGCATTGATTCAATGCACATAACCAAATCTGGATACAAATTATTATAAGAAAAAATCTTACTACATCAGACAATTAGATTTAATTATTTTTTACATCATTGAAAGAAAAGTTATTCAATAAAAATAGAACAATAAAATACTTCAAATAAATGCATAAATTCATGTTGCATGAATTGATTCAGATGGAGGAATGAGAATATGTCACAACGACTTTGAAAGATTAGGCTCAAATTTCTTTTGTAAGGGATGGTGTACGAAACTTAAAATAATACTCGTAGATCCAGTCCCTCAATTCTCCAGGCCGCTCTTATTAATATCCCCATTTCTCCTCAGACTCTTCATCTTCATTCCTTCACTCTCCATTCCTCCTTTCTCTTCTCGCCTGTCACTCTTCGAACCAGACAGGTCCAAGGTTCGAATCTCGCTCCACCAAAAACTCATCGGCAGCACAGAAATACCATTTACGTAGTTAGCTGTTTTTTATAACAGAGATACCACAAAACTTATGTATGCTATTGCCCACCTCACAGGAGATTACAGAGATACTCCAGCAATTTGACAACGTTTTGAAAACCAAAAAAAAAGGTAACAATCACTATGGACGTGAAATTTCCAACCGTCAATTTTAAAATGACGGTCGTATGTCAAATTTAACTTTCAGAATTCCTCGTGACGGTCATTTCGACGTCAAGTTTGACTTTCCAAATTAGTTTTGCCAGTCATATAAACGTCAAATTTATGTTATGTAAACTTGCCGTGACGGTTATGGTCGTCAAATTTGACAGATAAATTGGTATTGACGGTCATACAAATGTCAAATTTACAACCATGCCCCCCACCCCCGACAACTCTGCCCCCTAACCCCCGACTCCGACAACCCTAAACCCTGCACCCAAACCCCGACAACCCTAAACCCTGCGCCCAAACCCTCGACAACCCTAAACCCTAATCCCCGACAACTCTAAACCCTGCGCCCAAACCCTCGACAACC
>MU227256.1:174689-195911 GCA_018584345.1 Thuja plicata | reverse complement strand
CCTAAACCCTGCACCCAAACCCCCGACAACCCTAAACCCTGCACCCAAACCCTCGACAACCCTAAACCCTGCGCCCAAACCCCCGACAACCCTAAACCCTGCACCCTAACCCTAACCCTAACCCTAACCCTAACCCTAACCCTAACCCCCGACAACCCTAAAACCCTAAACCCTAACCCCTGACCCGCGACAACCCTAAACCGGAAATAGTAATAACCCTAAACCGGGAAACAGAAACCATAAACCGCGAACGGGAAACAGTAATAACCCTAAACCGGAAAACAGAAACCGTAAACGGCGAACCGGAAACAGTAATAACCCTAAACCGGGAAACAGAAACCGTAAACCGCGAACCCTAAACAGGAAACAGGAAACAGGAAACCGCGACAACCGGAAACCCTAAACCGGAAACCCTGAACAGGCACTCCCTTACTGTCTGTAGGCTAGCGTACAGTAGGCCATCTGTCCAGACAGCTATTCATGCATGGAGGGAGAAAGAAGCCGCTCGATAGCTTTGGATGTGGAGAAGCTCTGGGTTATAAGGAAAAATAGCCTAAACCCCGATAACCCTGAACAACCTTAAAACCCTGTAACTGAAGTCGAATCGTTAGAAAGGTCGCCAGCAAAGACGATGAAATTCGTCAAATAATTGAAGGAATTGCGTTGGATGAAAACTGAGAGGAGTCGGCGATCTAGAAACCTCAGATATGGGGTATGGCTACTTCCCTCCTTTATTAACCATTCCTGTGTGCCTAACGCTGCAAGAAGGGCAAGAAGTAATGAAGTTATTAACCAGGCAAGAAGTAATGAAGGCGTCCGGCGATGACGTTACGAATGAGCCGCCATGCCGAATAAAACCTATCCATGACTTTTAACATACTGGAATATTGTTTTGCCTAAATACTTCGCTCACAAACCATTAAGATTCGAATGCGATTTTCCAGGATACGAAATTATTGAGCCAATCAACTCGCTCACTAGAAGTTTACGAGTGTTGTATTTAATAACCTATATTAAAGGGCAATACAGCTATTGTCCCTTTTAGCTCCCCAAGGACTCCACTAATGGCCATACCATATGATAGAAACAAATTTTAAAATTTAGGATTACCAAACTAAAATTTCTTTAAAATGCTTGTCCCTTCTTTCGTGACTTTAAAACTGTGCTCATTCTTTGCATCGATGTTTCAAATTCGTATTCTATAAAGTGAGATTCATCTTTTATGAATCATTATTGAAGTGACATTCTATTGATGAAAAATAGCGCCATCAAGCTTGACATTGACGACATAACAACAACCTTTGCGGTCCATATCTAAAGTTTATATGAATTGTTAGGAAAAAATGTATTAAAAAGGAGAATTAGATTATTTTATTGGTGTGCCTCTTACATTATTTAACAGTCCATAATCAACAAATATAATAAAACTTAATGTTGATCATAGAAGGAAATAATTTAGGTAACCGTTTGGGTTCTTTAATTGGCAGTTGTGACAGTAAAAGTTATAACTCTTTTCTGGATATTACTTGCATATAGTTGTACTTCTATTTATAATAATACTTTAATTGCAACTTCTAGTAATATTGATACAATTGATTAGCGTCATGCTAAGGTCAATAACATTTTCACTGAATATTGGTGATATTACTATAAATGTTCAATGTTTAATAAATGCACCTTAATTAATATGATCATAATACACATTAACACTGAGATTTGAGTAGAATTTTGTAGGAATAGCAAACTCTCATATATCATAGAACATTAATTTCATACCATCATGATGACTATTCAAGTGAATCTTTAACTACTATCATATTAATGACATCAATATAAAAGTTAAAGGGGTTTCCTATTAAAAGCTTCAACAAGAAAGACATTCACACAATTATGATCTTTTACCTATCACAAACAATAGAGTTACAGTTCTTTTGTGATTAAATGATGATAATCTATACCTCTAAAGGTATACCATTAAGACGTGTTCCTCAAGGAAGATTGTGACAACCACGATTACCTAAGTCATAAATATGAAATTGATGTCTACACCATTTCTTGCTAATCCAAACCACTAGATGACTAGTTCTACGATAACTATTAGAATAAGAGGTTTGATTTAGATGTTAATAACTTTCAAAACCATTGAAAGTACAAATGTTGATGTTCACTAGACTAGTTTAAGAATTATATTTAGATTGTTTCACATTCCATTTCCAAAGACCTTATTCAAATACAAACTCCAATATAATTTTATTTATATCTTTGTATATACTATAAAGATGTTTCTTTTAAGAATTAACAAAAACCATAATTATGTTAATGACGAAATGTGTGCGAACTGATTTACTTCAATTCATAAATATCTATAAAGAAATTTAGAAATTTATTTATTCTAAAAGAAATATATAAAGATAAATATATGAATATTAATTAGTATCTATGATTTGGATTCATCACTTGTCATTTCCCTCAAGACATTTCCAACCTTCCTTCAAATGGTAGTAAAAAAAATTTTGTATCCTAGAAGACACTATGGCATAATGTGTTAATGACTCTTATTAGTAAGGATAATGCTTTAAGTAGATCACACATGAAAGATACCCAGTAGATACCTTCTCAGTTGTAATGATCAAGTCATTGGTCTAGTATTCTTTATATTTGAAAGGTTAATTTTTATTAAGTAATGATCGGGTTTTGAAGGGACCTCAAAACCCTTTACAATTAGATTTTAATTGGATTTGTAACCCAAAACCAGTTGGCTGTAAAAGAGGAAGCATCAAATAATAGTAGCCCTACCAATAGCAAAATGACAACATTTTTAAAGATAAAAACATGAGAATACTGCAGCTTCACAAACAAAAGGTTGAAGCCACTCAACACTACATAGGATTTTGAAAGGCTCCCTCAATCTTGGAAGGATTTTGATAGACTCCCTTAACCTAAAACCTAGGTTTTACATGGATCCCATAACCAAAAACATAAAACATTATCATAAGACATCCAAGGCCCCAAGAAACAAACATAAGAGTCACATGCAAGGGGTTTTAAAAGGCTCTCCCAACACTCACTGAGAATCACATACTCCCAGGAAAAACTTCACCTCCATAATAACACTCCTCACTAAAATCTAGTACAAGAGAACGCAATCCAAGGAGCAACCACATCTTATTGGCCACACATAAATCCACCTCCATATGAGCTCCATCCACCTCAGTATGAAATGTAACCAAGATAGAAGCAACAAACAAAGAATATGTGGCCCAACACAACGAAAGGGAAAAAGAAGGAACAAGCACATGAACGTTCAAGCACTTAAAATACTCGCAACCAAACTTCACCGCAACCACCGCAACCAAAAGCTATCCACCACCTCCACTTTAAAAATACAACGGGGCATAAGGAGCTCATCTAGGTGAGAGGAAGATAAGGGAGAGATCACATCAACGTCCACCCTCTCAAAAATATCACATCAATCCACATCCTACACTCCAAATGCCAAGAACCAAATATCACCTACAAAAAAACCAATAGCAAGGAAGAGGGAACCCAAGATAAAGGGAGAGGGAAGAAGGGCACAAAAACATTAAATCACAACCTCTTGAGATGCTCACACCCAACAACCACCAACAACACTGCCACTAGGAAAATCCAAACACCCGCTGTCAGGAAATGAAGCATTAGGGAAGAAGAAAACCAATGCAAAAAGATGAGAACTTAAGGGCCAAAATTGTTAAAGTTCTTCCTCTCAATAAATTCAGCCCCAACCAGTACCACAAATTGAACAAAAAGGAATTCAAACACCCAAAATATGTTTTCTAAAAATACAAATCCCTTCAAGTTAACTCCAGAGAGGCTAAAAAAAATCATGCACCAAAAGTTGGCATCAACACTAAGACAAGAGGGAATCAAGGTAGGGGACACCCAAAATAGAGAGAGGAGGATGACAGGGTTGATATTATCAAAGCTCTTCCCTAAAAGAAAATCAACCCCACCAATCTCCAACATCTCCAAAGTTAGGAACCCAAAACCCAGATTTTCAACATCAAAACCAGAAGACACCATACCAAATCTACTCCAAAACCCCTGCACCAAACAAAGGCACAAGACCAAAGAGGCACTAGCCCCAACTTGCAAAGCCAAGAGATGAACCCTTTCCAAAACGAGGGAAAAGGCCAAGGAAAAAAAACACCTCCCAGGAAAGGAACAATCGCAAGGAGGGAAGATACCATGAACACAAACATAAAAATGGACTGAAGCTATCCAAACCCATGCCATAAATACCAAAAATAGCTCCAAATAAAAACATTGGTCTTATTTCCAAAAGTCACCAAAAGCCCCAAATGAGAAGAGAAAAAATATGAAGAGTGCCATGACAAGAAAATAAGTGGTAGGAAATCGGAAGGTCTCCTCCCATAAAAAATGCTAGCACCATATGTCTCGGCAATAGAACTCCCTTTGGGGACTCACACAAACCATTATTTTGAGGATATAAATGTTTTTTTAGGCTTAAAGATGGATCGAGATTATGCTCTGACTAAGGTTTGGTTAGAGAGCGACTCCTTGAATATAATTAACCGCATCAAAGGGGCATTCTCCCTAGCTGGACCATTAAGGCTATTATAAAAGATATCTTAGATTTATTGGCGAGGTTTGAGGAGTATTTTATTTCTCAAATTTATTGTGAGGGGAATTGTGTGATGGATCACCTAGCCAACTTGTGTTTCAATGTCCATTAAATATTGGATTCAGATTGAAATAAACATATCCCAATGAGTTTACATTTGTACCTTCATAATAATGAAAATGGGTGATGAGTTCTTTCAAGCCTTGGCAATAATACTCACATACCCGCGAGAGAAAAAAGGTAGGATGGCATCTTTACTCCCCTTAAAGATGATTATTTGTATCTATTTACACTGATTTGACCATGGTTTTGATACCATATATATGGGAGAGAGAAAAAAAATAGAGTTGATTATTTATGACAGATAGAAAAATAAGGAGTTGGTCTGGAGTGTTATTATTATGGGGGCCTTAATGGATATATGGAAAGACTTTATGGATTTGATACCCTTTTCACTGAAGCCTTTGAGGAGGGATGGAGTCATGGTGTACTGCACATGTACGGGTTAGATCTATTTATCAATGAAGAGCTCATCGCTAAAGTCTCCAACACCCTTATTGAAGGTATCAAATTTTATAGGGAAAAGAAGTCTAGAAATATAGCAGTGGATTTTATTTCTACACGGTGAAAGAGAAAAGGCTCACAAGAGCACAGATGGTGGTTTCGAGAGGCTTTCCCTTCCCAAGCCTTGGTCAAACATCACAGAGGTAATAATGCACTACCTAACTCTTGTTGGGAAATTTGGGAGTTTTTTTAGTTACCATTTTGTCATTCTGAACCAGTTTCGCCATGACAAGGTCATTTTTGTTCCATTTTATCTGGTTTATTTTCCTAATCATAGTATTGTATCCCATAGAAAGAAACCTTCAGCCCTAATCATTCATGAGGGTCTTAATCTACAGATAATGGAACATGCCAAAGCCTCTCATGTGGAAAGATTTCCCCACCTAAAATTGGTATTGAATTCAAGAAAAAAATGAGGGTTCATTATCGGGACACAATCAGAGCATGCAGATGTTGATTCTAACAAGGATGAGGTTTTTCATATTTATAAACTCAGCCATAAGGTGACCTCTCAACCTGGTAGTTGTAAACCCTCTTCCTTTCGGAGGAAGAAATTCGTGTCTTCAGAAGATGAGGACTCTAATTATCAACCCTTGATGTAAGTCATTCCTAATTCCCTAGATCCTAATGAGGGTAAAAGTAAGGCTAAATCTAGTGGGACAAACCAAAAAGGAAAGGTTAATATTTATGGGCCTTCCTTTAAGACCATGAAAATGACCGCACAATTGAAAGCATCACTTCCTTCTAGACAAATGTTGTTGGAATAGACCCAAGGATAACTGAGAGGGGGGAGGGGGTGAATCAGTTATCAGTTAATTTAATTCTTTTCTCTTCCTTAAATGTAATTTGATATAAATCAAATGCACATTCAGATAACACAATAGAGTACTCAACAATTTTGGTTACGGGGAAACCAAATAGGTAAAAACCCCAGTGGGAATTAGCACCCACAAATAACTGCACTAGTTTATAATGATCCCTGTTAGAAGATCTTACAACCATATTAGGAGTTGATCTTTACAATGCAAGAAGTACAGAGACCTGGTTAAAGGTCGAACCCTGTTAGGAGTCTTTTACAAACAACCCTGTTAGGGGTGAGGACTCACTGTCCAATAGCTCACTGCTAAGATGATGAAGGCTGCAACCTTCAGTAGAAAAGATATACACTATATGTGGTAAATGAACTGTTTGAGTAGACCTGCTGTCTTGATCAGTTCCAATGAATTGCAATCAACTTCTGTTTCTTCACATAGATCTTCAAATTATTCTTCCTGACTTTCTTCTCTTCTCTGTCTTTTCTTTTTCACTTCATTTTTCACATTTAGCGAACATAATAGAACTGTTATATGTGTCTTCACCAAGGATAAGGTCACGATGGTATCTGGAAACACTTCATCAACTTTCTTGTCGTCTCAACCAAGCACACAATCAAAGTTAGGACCGCGCAACTCAAACTGAATAGACGCGATGCTTCACAAAGTCGGCTTCACCAAATTAACTCTAACATCAATATTCTATTGAAACACATTTAGAACCTTTGGATAATTATCTTTAACTCATAACTAAACATGAATACAAGCACGCATATCCCGAAGATAGGCGCAACTCAAGAGACACTGTATTTATGTCAGCTCTTAACAGATAAGCTCCAGAAACTGTAACTGCCATAATTGATAAATCATAACCCAACTGTAACTGCATATTTGACTTGGCGTGAATGAACATAGCATCTAGAACATGTATACACCATGGAAATAAACACACAAAGCTCTAAAACATCTATACTGATAATTGCATACAGGATACCTGCTGTATATTATATGTTGTCATCAATGACAAACATACAAACAACTATTTGCATAGAGGTAAATCTCCAACAATCTCCCCCTTTGACATTGATGGCAACATATGATATCATCAACTCAAAGTGTCTTCCTTCTTTTTACAATCTTCTCAATATCCTCATCAAAGGTTCTTCTTTACTGTTGCTGCTCTCCTGATTGTATACTCCCCCAGAGGATATTCTCCCCCTTACTATATACTCCCCCTTTGACATCAATGGAAAAGGGTGCCAAACACCATTAAGCTCAGGTACTACTCTAGAAGTAGAGTAGTCAACCATTCATCAGTCATCAAGAACTGATGTTCTTGCTGCAAATTCTAATCATACTCAGGAAAGGGAATTACTCCCAACTTCTCCCTGAGATACTCAAAAGTATCTTTTGATAGAGGCTTTGTAAAAATATCTTCTAGTTTTTCTTTAGTGTTCACATAATCCAACTTTACTTCTTTGTTTGCAACTTTATCTCTTAGGAAGTGGTATTTAATCTCAATGTGTTTTGTCTTTGAATGCATCAGAGGGTTCTTCGACATATTGATAGTTCTAGAGTGTTATCACAGTGAATAGCAATAGGATAATAAATTTGAATACCAAAGTCTTTAATTATCTGTTTGATCCAAACCATTGTGGAACAATTTAATGCTACTACAACATACTCAGCTTTTTCTATTGACTGAGAGATACAATTCTTCTTTTTACTTGTCTAAGTGACCAACCTGTCTCCAAGAAATACTGCTTCTCCTAGTGTTCTCTTTCTGTCATCAACACAACCTGCCCAATTTGCATCTGTATACACATGAAGTTGTATGTTCTCTGAGTTAGGATACCATAAACCATAGTCTATAGTTCCCTTTAGGTATATGAATATTATTTTTATTGCCATTAGATGATTTTATTTAGGTTCATCTACAAATCTTCCAATAATGCCAACTGCATTGGAAATGTCTGGTCTAGATTGAATAAGATATATGAGTTTTCCAATCATAGACTTGTATATTTTCTTGTCAACTGTTGTGGAATCATCATCTTTAGAAAGCTTTCTTCTTGTTATCATGGGGGTTCTTACTGGTTTGCAATCTTCCATTTTGAAAGTCTTCAATATTTCTTTCACATACTTAGATTGGTTTATAAATATGCCTTTGTCAGTTTGTATTACATTCAATCCCAAGAAATATTTGATAGGTCCAATCATGCTCATTTTGAATTCACTTTTCATCTCCTTGGTGAATTATGCACTTAGTTTGTCATTACCTCCAAAGATAATGTCATCAACAAAAATGGCAACGAGTAGTAATCCTTCATCTGTCTCTCTTATGAATAAATTACAGTCTGCTGCACCTTTTATGAATCCTATCTTTGTTAAGTAACCATCAAGTCTCTCATACCAAGCTCTTGGGGCATGTTTAAGTCTATATAGTGCTTTCTTTAATCTACATACCATGTCTGGTTTGTCTGAGAGTTTGAATCCTTCAGGTTGTTCTATGTAGACTTCTTCCTTCAAGTCACCATTTAAAAAGGTTGACTTAACATCCATTTGATATACCTTAAATTTCTTGAATGTTGCATAAGCCAAAAACAATTTTATAGCTTCCAGTCTGCTCATAGGGGCAAATGTATCAGTGTAATCTATTCCTTCTCTTTGCGTGTATCCTTTACATACTAATCTCGCTTTGTTTCTAACCATTGTGCCTTCTTCATTCATTTTGTTCCTGGGTATCCACTTTATCCCAATCACATTTTTGTCATGCGGTCTAGGGACCAGTTCCCATGTATCATTCTTTATTATCTGATCTAATTCTTCTTGCATAGCACTTTTCCAATCTGAATCTTTGCACGCATCTTCAACACTTAAGGGTTCAATATGAGAAAGTAAGCATACCTCTTCATCAGTGTTTGAACATTTTGCTCTGGATCTTGTCAAGACTTTAGCACTCTAATCTCCAATGATGTCTTCCTTAGAGTGGTATTTGGATGTGTATTTTGAGTTCTTAGGAGTGACACTCTCATCTATAATCTGTGATTCTTCTTGACTTGGTTCAGGATTGTTGCATGAAACATCAATACAATCAAACATTTCTTCAATAACTGTGTCTTTATTGATGGGTCTAGGTTCATCTTCAATCATAGGAGCACATTCATAGTATCTTTCTTGAATCATAAACTTCTCATCAATCTTTACATGAGTACTTTCAATGATCTTCTTCAATCTAAGATTAAAACATCTATAGGCTTTGCTTTTAGTAGAGTAACCAAGAAAAATACCTTCATTGCTTCTAGTATCAAACTTAACAATGCTATCATCTCTCTTGATGTAGCACTTGCTTCCAAAGATTTTGAAGTATTTTATAGTAGGTACATTACCAAACCAAACTTCATAAGGTGTCTTGTCTGCACCTGGCCTCAATTGTATTCTATTGATAGTGTAAACTATTGTGTTGACTGCATCTCTCCAGTAGGTATGGGCAACCTTTCCTTCAATCATGATAGTGTGCGTTGTGTCAAGTATTATCTTGTTCCTCCTTTCTGCTATCCCATTCTACTGAGGGGCTCTGGGTGCACTTAACTGTCTTTTGATTCCATGTTCTTCACAGTAGTCATAAAACTGGTCAGAGGTGAATTCTCCTCCTCTATCAGATCTCAGACATTTTATCTTTAATCCATATTCATTCTCAACCTTAGCTTTGAATACTTTGAACTTCTCAAAATCTTCATATTTTTCTTTTAAGAACGCAACCCACATCATCCTTGATAAATCATCAACAAACACAATAAAATACCTTTCTTCGTAGTAAGATCTTGTTTGAGTAGGGCCACATAGATCTGTATGTATTAGATCTAATTTGTTTTCAGCAGAGTCTTGTTTTCTCCTGAATGAGGTTCTCACATTCTTCCCCATCACACATTCCCTGCACATGGTGTCAACTGGTCTTGCAATACTAGGAAGGTCTCTTACTACCTTTACATAACTTATCTTGACTATGTTGTCAAAATTGATATGACATAGTCTCTTGTGCCATAGCCAACTATCATCTACTTTTGCAACAAAACAACTTAGTTCTGAGTTGAGCTGAAAGACATTACCTTTGGTCTTTGATCCTGATGCAATCATGTCTCCTTCTTTGTTTTTAATGATGCACTGGTTGTTTTTGAATTCCAACTGATATCCTTTATCAAGAAACTGTCCAACACTTAGTAAGTTATGATGCAAACCATCAACATAGAGAACATCATATGTCTTGTTCTTTCCATCTAATGTGATAGAAGCTCTGCCTATGATAGGTTTGGGAGTGTTATCTCCAAATCTAACCATGCCACCTTTGTACTTTCCCAAATGTACAAATTTGTCTTTGTCTCCTGTCATGTGGTGTGAAGATCCGATGTCAATGATCCAATCAGTCCTGATGTCTGCTTTGGAAACTAATGCTAACTCTTGTGCTTTTTCTTCATCTTCTTTGTCCATTTCTTCAAGCATCTTCTCAATGTCTTTAATGGCAATGAATCCAATTTCATCTTCTCCTGAGTCATCATCAGTTACACCATCTTTAGCATGATAACATTCTTTAGTGTACTTAGGTTTATAATTTGATCTGAACCTCTTGACTCTTGTAGGGCACTTGGATGCAAAGTGACCAACTTTGTTGCATGAAAAACATTTGAATGGTAGTTGTCCTTCATATTTCCCTTTACCTTTCCTTTCCTTCTTGGAAATCATAGCAATGATTTCTTCTAGATCTGTATCCACTTCTTCATTATTACTAGAGCTGCTTATAGATTTCTTGTTGTGGACTGTGGCTTTGAAAGTTGTCTCACTTTTAGGTTCTGTCTTCAATCTAAATATCTCAAATGTAGATATTTTGCTGATCAAAGTCTCCCGCTTGAAGTCTTTTGAAAATTGCATAGTCTCATCTAAGATATTGATCTTGCTCTCATAGTCTGATGTCAATGTGGTCATTAGTTTGTCCATTATATCTTCCTTTGAAATTTCTCCACCATTGTTTCTTATACCTGATACTGCTTCATTAATCCTCTGATTGTAAGCTCTGATGTTTTCTTCAGGTAGCATTTATAAGTTATGTATCTTTTCTTCCATGTCTTTCTATGTGCATTATTTTCTTGGATATCTCCTTCAAACATATCTTCCAAGTATTTCCATATAGAATATGCTTTGTCTGCCTTCTTGATTTTAGAAAATTTATTGTCATATAGGGCGTTGATTAGGGCTTCTTTGGCAATAGCATTCTAAGTGAATACTTCCTTTTGTTTAATAGTAGAGTCTTCTTCTGCAAGATCTTTTAGAGTAGGAACATCAACTGCTTATGTAGAAACTTCATAGATCTCAAAACCCATGCACTGTAAATGCGTTATCATTTTGTTTTTCCAGTCAAGATAATTTTCTCCATCAAACTTAGGACTCTCTTTCTTGAAGTATGCCATTTGATCTACCTTAATTTGTTAGGCTTTCTCTCCAAGGCACTTGGCTCTGATACCAATTGTTGGAATAGACCCAAGGATAACTGAAAGGGGGGAGTTGAATCAGTTATCAGTTAATTTAATTCTTTTCTCTTCCTTAAATGTAATTTGATATAAAGAAAATGCACATTCAGATAACACAATAGAGTACTCAACAATTTTGGTTACGGGGAAACCAAATAGGTAAAAACCCTGGTGGGAATTAGCACCCACAAATAACTACACTAGTTTATAATGATCCCTGTTAGAAGATCTTACAACCTTGTTAGGAGTTGATCTTTACAATGCAAGAAGTACAGAGACCTGGTTAAAGGTCAGAACCTGTTAGGAGTCTTTTACAAACAACCCTGTTAGGGGTGAGGACTCATTTTCCAATTTCTCACTGCTAAGATGATAAAGGCTACAACCTTCAGTAGAACAAATATACACTATATCTGGTAAATGAACTGTTTGAGTAGACCTATTGTCTTGATCAATTCCAATGAATTGCAATCAACTTTTGTTTCTTCACATAGATCTTCAACTTATTCTTCCTGACTTTCTGCTCTTCTCTGTCTTTTCTTTTTCACTTCATTTTTCACATTTAGCTAACATTATAGAACTGCTATATGTATATTCACCAAGGATAAGGTCACGACAATATCTGGAAACACTTCATCAACTTTCTTTTCAGCTCAACCAAGCACGCAATCAAAGTTAGGACCACACAACTCAAACTGAATAGATGCGACGCTTCACAAAGTTGGCTTCACCAAATTAACTCTAACATTAATATTCTGTTGAAACACATTTAGCACCTTTGGATAATTATCTTTAACTCATAAATAAACATGAATAAAAACATGCATATCCCGAAGATAGGCACAACTCAAGAGACACTGTATTTACATTGGTTCTTAACAGATAAACTCCAGAAACTGTAACTATCATAACTGATTAATCATAACTCAACTGTAACTGCATATCTGACTTTGCGTGAATGAACATAGCATCTAGAACATGTATACACCATGAAAATAAACACGCATAGCTCTAAAACATTTATACTTATAATTGCATACAGGATACCTACTGTATATTATATGTTGTCATCATTGACAAACATACAAACAACTATTTGCATAGAGGCAAATATCCAACAGATATCCCACATTTTACAAAATATTGACAATGAGGAAAAGGGAATGGATGAGGAGGCTCCAATGAACTCGGGAAAGGAAATGCCTCTAGGAAAAGGTTCATCTATTTTATAAAATTGTTTTGTTAACACTAGGGTGAAGAGTCTCATGCAGGATCAAGAAGCATTATTTGACTAGATCATTTTTTAGATTACTACTTTGAAGAACAACTTTCCTTTGATTCATAAATTAGATAGAATTTTGGCTATTACTTGGTCTTTGGCTAGAGTAATCAATGACCTCAAGAAGGGCCATGAATATAAAATCAACAAACTAGAGGAAACTATCAACGTGACTCAGGAAAATGTTAATACTATTATGGAAGTTAGAAAAACAACTATGAAGGATACCAGTGAGGGTTTTAGGAAATTGAATGAGAAAGCGGTGAGGGTTCATAATCTTTCAAAGGAAAAGACCATCTCTCCTTCATATAGTGCCAAATCAATAAATATGTACAGTGAGGTGGACATACGGGTGAAGAAAAGCTGCAGAGAGAGGACCAAGGAGAAGGACGTCGAGGTGGAGACTAGGACCAATTCCTCCATGTTGGGACTTGCTACTAGATTGAGAAGTAAGAGTAATGCCATGACCCCTTTAGATAGGATAGAACTAGGAAAGTTAAGGATATCAATGAGAATATCATTAGGAAAAATAGCAATCTGGTTAAGATGTTGTAGTTAGGTCTGGGGTCTGTGATCCCCTATTTTTTGTTGTTTTTTGGTGTCTGGGTCATGTTTGTTTATTTATTGGTTTCATCTTGAGAACATGGTATTTGTTTTTGTTTAGTATCTTGGGTTTGTGGTCCCTCTAAAACTAGTTTTCCCATAATAAAAAACAATGCTAACACCATAAAAGACACCATAGGATCGACCCTAACTAGAATGGCTAGCTTGATCACAGTCTCTAATAGAAGGAGACAAAATCTGACCACCGCAACAAACACAAACAACTTTCTAAATCTGCCACAAAAAAAGAGACCAATGACATGCCAATAATGATGATGCCTAACCAAGTCTCCACAACTAGTAAGGCCACCACAAAATGTTGCAACCCAACAACTTATTCATCATCTACCTCATCTTCATCTTCTTCTCAATCCCCTACAACCGAAACCCTAACACCTTTGCCTCCACTCCCTCTTTCCATATTTATTTTCATCTCAAATATTATTTAGAAGGTTGTTACATAAATGAAATTATGGTCTAATAGTCTTCATAAATTTCTCAAACTAGGAATGAGTATTCCTTCATGGTAAAGATTCATTCATCTTTAAAGATAAATGAAATGGTTTTAATAAATTTTATATGGATGGATCTATATCTTGTATTAATCTCTCATTCAAACTTAGTTATGTTATTTATAGATAGGTATAATATATTGATATTTGAATTCTAGAACAATGGTGCAATGTATCAAATTATAAATTTTATGGAGAGCACATGTCTTAAGAATAGATTATGTCAATTTGTGTAATTTTATCTAAAACAAATTAATACCTATTTTGAAAGGAAATTACTTGGAGATTCATTTAATTCTTGTTAGGGTTTATTATTAATTTTTTTAAGTATATCATTATTGATTCTTGAGTTTAAAAATCGTCTTCTTAGAAAAGGTGGGTTAGTGAAAATATAGGTTTACAATTAAGCTGATGTCTTCTTTGTAATCTAATGGATATATTTCTATCACCTTAGCTAGGTCTCTATCTCTATTTCACCTAAGTGGGTGGCACGTGACATTAAAACTATATAGGGATTAGACCCTAGAAAGGGTTGCATACTTGCTTTCATGATTTTGTGAATAGATGATTTGTAATTGAAAGACTTAAACTACAAAGTCTATATGTATGATGTAGGAAATACCATAAAAAATGAGCCCTTGAGACTTGGGTCTGGCCCATTAGGGCCTGTCAATAAAGATTTAAATGATATTATTTCACTCTTTCTTGATTCATCTAGATAATATATTAATGAAAGTTATATTTTTTACAACATCAAAAAATCACAATTGACATATAATATATTTCTATTTTATGATTGTTGGCCTAATCACTATAATGAGCCTTGCTAGAGATCCTTCAATCTAGATGGCTTGTGACTTATCCTTTCCTCTAGATAGGACAAGGCACAAATAAAATTGGAAACTGCAACTTCTCCCATTTGAGAAGGTCTCTATGATCACCATCCTATCCAATAATGAGTATATCAGTGGAAGAGAATTCAAGAAAATTTGGTATTATTGGTGAATCCAAATGGGGACATTGTTGAGAGATACGTTGCAACCAAAAATGTAATATTCATTCAAAATATTTTGATCAAGATGGAAATCTTTGAGTGAGTGATGAATCACATTATAGATTTGCCTTCCAATTTTCAAAGGTGGCTACATTATTGAGGTCAAAAACCTTATTTTCTATCAGTAAAATGGAGTTGTAGTTGGAGATTGTCAGGAGCTTTGAGTTGATAGAAATAGATTAGTAGGCAAAAGGAAGATAGTGGAAATACATGAGGAGGATGGATGGCATCATTTTTAAGGGCAACGCACAAAGTTTGATTCCAAGAAAAAGAACATGTTTTTCTTTTTCTTTTCAATCTAGAGTTAGTGAAGGAATTGACAAGAAGAAATATTCCAGAGAATGTGAACCTCAGGTATGGACCTTGTTCCAATATGTATTTTGAAATATTTCTTTTCAAGATCAACAAATAAAAAAATTAATCTCAATCATAGAAGGAAATAATTTAGGTAATCATTTGAATTATTTAATTAACTATTTTGACAGTAAAAATTATAAATCTTTTCTTTATATTACTTGCATTTAGTTTCACTTCCATTTATAAGAATTCTTTAGTTGCAACTTATAATAATATTGATGTACAATTGATTAGCGTGATGCCAAGGTTAATAACATTTTTACTACAACATAATTACTAGTGATATTTGTTGAACAAATAAAATACTGAGAGGGGGGATGAATTAGTATTCTCATAGACTTTTAGATTTACTTTACTTAATGCAACATTCATCAATCATACTATTTAGAAAATAAATGAACACAATAGAACACCATATTTTTATTGTGGAAAATCCAAATGGGAAAATCATGGAGAGGGTTAGCTCTCAATATTGTATAACTAGTTATATAATATTATAATGCTCATTGTAAAACATACTGATGGAGGGCTCACTGCCTAAATAAAGAGAGAGGCTCACTTCCTAGTGTAATGACCTAAAAATGTTCATCTAAATCCTAGACCCCCAATCTCAATCTCCTATCAAGAAAACCCTAATCTTGATCATCCTAAGTCATAAACCTAAGGCAATTCATCATCTTTAGTCTGATCTGATCTTAACCCTAGGTTCTAATCCATCATCGCACTTGATTAATTAATTAATTCCTAAAATCCTGAAACATTGGCAAATAAATCATATATTATTTATTTAATTAAAAGGTTGATTAAATAAATATACGAATTGTCAATTAAATTCAAAAAGGAATTAAAAATTAATAAATTGAGTTAAAATGCATTTTAGAATCTTTTAATTATTTAAAAATGCATATTATGTCATCATTTCAGTTAATTGAACCTCGAATTGGGTACAGTCTTGTCCTATTCAGTTAACTCAATCTATTCTTCTTCTCATTCTGGAAACAATCCAGTTAACTAAAATTGGATTGTGGAAGTTTCCTAAATGACTGATCAGTCAGTTCGGTTAACTGACCCTCTCGATCAATCATCTTCTATACACATGGATTGTGCTTCCTCAAATCGAATCTTGTTCGCTCTTCAGCTTTCGATCTTAGTCATCGATTTTGACATAGATTCTCTATAAATTGAGCCTCTTTTCCTTCACAAAGGATCCAAATTTTGAGTATTTTTATTCTGCAGGTTTTTGTTCAAGCATTTAAGCATTTTTAGTATTGTAGCACTTGCATAGTTAGTTTTTTTCAAGCATTTTCAATTATAAATCTTAGATCACACTTTGATTTGGGTTTTTAAATATATCTTAGCTAAATCTTGGATTAATAATTTTACATCTTGCATATCATTTAGTTTAGAATCATTCAAATCCTTCATTTAGATAGAGTCTAAAGTCACTGGAATTGAAATAATCTCAGAGCAATTCCACAGTCCTATTTACTAGAAGACAATGAGTCACCTTGGTTGTTTCATGTTTCAGTAGATTAGTTTTGTTTCAAGAAATTTAATAATGACTCGTTGAAGTGTTGTGTATCTAGCTTAGATCAATTTTCACACACATTTCTGGCACCCACCGTGGGGTAGAAAATTGATTTTTATTACCACATTTTGGATTGTTCTTAGAGTTTTGGATTTTATGTTCCATACACTCTAACAGAGAGTCTCGTACGAGTATCCTCACTGTGTAGTATGAGTAAGGATGGATACTCATATGGTATCCTAGGTATACTCATACAAGAATTAACTATTTCTTATACAATTTTCTGCTGGTATTCTCTAAAACAACAAGCATTTTTAAGATTTTCTTATATTTTTAACAATTGTTTTCTACTTTTTCCTATTTTCTACAGTTTGACAATGGTTTGCAAGTCATTTCTTGAAGATCTCATTTCAAAACGCTTGTTTGTGGGTCTCCAAAAAAGAGATATATATTGAAGTAATGATGAAGTATTCTTGAAAGTTGTCTTGATTGCATATCAACCAAATATTATGTTTGTTATTTTAATAAATTAGGAACCTCGCATGCAATACTTTATAAAATGAACATGTGTTTTATATTTTAGGAATGACAAGGATGTTAGGAGATTATTCTCTCGACCTTCTAGGGATGATCAGAAATCCATAGACATTGTTGTCATTTTCCATTTTCATGATTACCTTGTAAAGGGCTTGTCACAGTGGGAAAAAGTAATCACCCTGCAAGAATGACCCAAGTGAGTATAGGCCAATGCCAAGCTACTTCAACTCACTATAATCAAATCGCTTCCTTAAGACCAAAGTCTCAGAAGATGGATGGTAGATCTTATAGTCTTCTCTCATCTAACAAAAGTAGGGCTTTCGGGTCTCAATCACATTATCGTGACTGCTTGTGCTAAGGTTCTCTGTTGGGTTAGCAACCTCAATCGCACTTGCGCAGACACAAAGGATACATCCAAATAAAGATCCTTACTAAATACCATTAGAGCAGTAGAAAAAAAAACCTTCTATTTGTTGACTCGGGCATTGTGACAATGCGCATGTCGAAGATACCTCTCATGTACCCCTTATCTTGAGACAGTAAATTTATCAGGATCCTCAGATCTTGAGAAATTCAAAGCTTGGTAGGCCTGAGAAGTGTGTGTCATGGAGGGGAGCCAGTGCTACCAAGCTTATATCTGTCCAATTTAAATGAGTATTCTATAGTAAGAGGATTTAAACAAGTATTGTTGTGGCTAGCCAAATAGGTGTAAGAGTTTGCTTTATGTGATTTTTATCTTATTATACTGTGTTTGAAGTGTTTGAAACACTAAAACATCAACATCGAAAAAATAAAAAAAAATTGCAAAACAAACACAGAAATTAGAAAACTTGTATGACCTAACATTCTGACTCATATGAGTTAGGATCCAATTTCCCTTTTCTCATACTATGTCATGAGAATGCTTGTAGAACACAAAGAGAATTCTCGTACGTGATAGTACATTTATTTTGAAAATTGACAATTTCTTATCTTTTGCATGCAACTTTGTACGGGTGATTTAGTTTCTTGTATTGCCTAGTGAGAATGCTCATACGAGTCTGCACTTACTCACATCAGTTTTGAGAAGTTTGTCCCAATTTGAACGTTTGGCTTGGTTTTTTTGTACCCTGGCTATCTATCTAGATCTTGTACTATGTTTTAGGTCCCTAATCAGAAATAACAAATTCATCCTAGTCTTGTCTCCCGTTACAACCTTTTTATTAGTCCAACTTTTGTTGTCACAAAACCTCGATGTCATCATGGCAGTCCATAGATCAGTCCATATCTATTCAATTGTCTTTTTTCTGCGTTACCCTTATTTTGAGTTGTGAGTGCGGGTTCGTTAACCTTGACTCAAGATCGAAGTCTTTTCTTCTCCTTCTCAGTTGGATATATCTTGTTGTCATCCTCATTTGGTCTTGGAATTAGTTGACACGTCGATATTATCTTAGCACTTTTTAGGCGAATCATTCGACCCATGCCTATACAGACTAGAATTTCTCTGGGATATTACCATGAAGAAGAAAGATAGTAGATGTCATTTGAGGAAAACCCTCTTTTTGAGGAACAACTAAGGACCAAATTCAAGTCAATCTCCCCTCATAAAAGATCACCAGACCCAAATATGTTGCGAGAAAGTCATTGCTAGAGAGGAAGAAAGTCCTATGACGATCATGACCAAACAACTCCAAGCCTTGAAAAGTGAGATGAAAGTGCTTAATAAAGAAAGAGAGAAACCAATGACAATATTTTCTATGGACACCATTTGTCATTTTCCTTTCGACAAAGATTTATACTTACCTCCATTTCCATGTGGGGTAGAAATTCATAGATTTGACAAGTACAGTCATCATTCTGATCCGTAGGATCACATTCAAGAATTTTGTACCTTATGTACAAATTTTATACACGAGCAGATGTATCTCGTGTGTCTCTTTTCCCAAAGTCTAGGTGGTCAAGCTATGGAGTGGTTTTGAAATTTGCCCACTGGAATTAATATTTTTGACAAATTCATGAATCTATTTCTACAACAGTATTCATATAACATACAATGTCCTATATCTATGATCAAGCTATGCAATATCCAATAGAAAATGGGAGAACCATGCTTGACATGTCTTCAGTGATGGAGAAGAGTCTTTTCTAGATATCCATGACTCATTCTTGAGTTTGAAAAGATGGATATATTTACCAACACACTACTCCTAGGGTACAACTACCCCCTTTAGATGCAAGATATCTCCACTTTTGATCAACTTGTGAAGAGTGCCCTGAAAATAGAGAATGCACTTGTCGAAAAGGGTGAGATTACCCTTTCCAAAGAAACGAAATTTATTTCCAGTTGGAAAGATAAAATAAAATACTAGAACAAAGACAAGCATGTGGTGAATGATGGAGTAGTTAATCACATTTCTCCTCAACCCAAACCAACAGTCTTCAACTTAACGAGTGGCTCCAAAGCCCTAAAAGTTGCTAAAACGACCATGAAGACTCCCTCCAAAGGGGTTAGTAACCTCATGAAAGAAAAATATTGGGTTAAGCACAAGAGGGACTCCGATCCTCTGGATAAATCTCATGAGTCATCTATCAAGACTCTGTTGGAAAAAAAATTGATCACATTTCTAGATAACTCCAAGCCATACGAACCAGAGATAAAAACAAAATGGTGGAGAGAAAATGATTATTGTATGTTCCACAGAAATAAAGGAAATGTTAGAAACACTGAGAGGGGGGGGGTGAATCAGTGTTTGTCTACTTATTATATTTCAGCCAATTAAACATAAAAAAAAATGTGCATTCAAGAATCTTAACACAAGAACACATAAAACATGATTTAATTATGGAGAACCTTGATCAGAGGAAAACTTTGGTGGGGATTAGTACCCACAAAATATTGTACTAGGTATAATGAACCTGCTAAAGTTCCTTTGCCCTGTTAGAAGCAGTCTTTACAAATTGAGTATAATGACCTGGTTAAGGGTCTGACCCTTTTAAGAGTCTTTTATAATAACCCTGTTAGGGGTGGTGGACTCACTGTCCAATAAGATGAAGGCTACAACCCTCTGAATGTTGATATGCACTATATCAAAAAAGAACTGTTGTAGTGACATTGTTGTCTGATCAGTTCCATGTATGCGTGGATGCTCTTACTTATTCAAAGAGCTATATCATCTTCTGACTTCATTATACTATCCCTCTATAACTTCTTCTTGCACAATAATTGACTTCTCTTGCACACTGTAACATAACAATACATTACATACTTATATCTTTACAAATGAATAGGCGCGACCCAAAACATAACACTTAGTCGGCCTCTTAACAAAATATACAACGCTTCCGAACAATTCATCTCAAGCGTGTTTACAAAAACATTAATTACATCATAACAAACTTATAACTAAAGGTGCATAGCCTTAGCATCACAAAATAATACACGCTGACCAAAATAGTAGTCGGCTTTTGTGCTCTGTATTCTGGACTGTTTCCTAGATTGCAGTGTACTAATTTGTCTGTATCTTTTCCGTACTGATGTTTCATACCTTGCACGTTTGGATATAGCATGTATATGTAAGGAAACTTAGGTGCGGAAACAGCTTCCTACGCTAATCTCTATAGGAAAGTATTGTGCAAATTCTTTTCAATCCTTACAATTACAGATTCATTAACTACTTTAACAAAGATATTGCAACCACATACCATGCATACAGAAAACAGAGAATGACACAATGATATACCCTGGGGAAAACCTTTCGGTAAAAAACCCAAGCACTCCAAAACCTGCACAATGTATTGATCAAAAACTATTACAGTTACAATACACTTGCAATGCAAGTTCTTTCAGAAGATTT
>MU227256.1:106870-134592 GCA_018584345.1 Thuja plicata | reverse complement strand
ACTCATACATAGGAAGCTTTATTGGATCTGTTATTAGCAATTAGAGATTGCATACATCATTAGATCAAAGACTTATGTAGTTGCATTCTAACAAGTGCATCACATCTAAAATCCTTTTGTAGAAGGTAGACTTAACAGTCCTTTACAAATCTCTTAACAGAGTGCACACTTAACAGTGTTGCTAAAGCTTCAAATGAAGTAGATCTTAACAGGTCTCCACTGTAATACTCCTAATAGGGTAGGTCATCAGAAGTGACCAATTGTAAGCCTTTACCGACCCCTTCTTATCTACAGATAGTGAAGTCTTGTGGGTAACAATCCCCACCGCAATTTTTACTTCCTAACAGGAGTTTTCTGCGTTACCATATCTTGTGTTATGTGTTATCTATTTTCATGAATGTTTCTTGTATGGTTACATATTAAAGAACTTATGTTATGATTGCATATGCATAAAGAAAGATGAACAGTTAGATAAGAGAATTTACAAGGGTTAATGGGCTAACCAAGAAAAGTTTTAGAGGTACTAATTCACCCCTCCCCTCTCAGTACTACATTCACAATATAATTCCAACATTAGGTTCACCTGTAGGAAGCAATTTCTCAGTTTCATTAGTAAGGGCAGGGGAAGTTGTGAGTTTTGAAATTCTTCAAATTTTTCTCATTAATGAGCCACAAGCCTCTTGCTTCTTTTTTCTTATTTATTTCAACCATTTATCTGTCCTTTTGAACCCTTCTTGAGAAAGAGCATTCACATCCTCCACTTCTCTTCCTCCCCATTCTACTTTTCTGGCCACTCTGTCATTATTCTACTCCATGTATCAAGGTTCTGTTACATCTTCTTCATCATCAGTATCAAATCCTTTAATCTTAAAGGGTAGAAACAAGGTAACAATCTCGCTCAATGTAAACCTAGAGTGTAGTCTCTTTTCAACCTTGAAATTATCTATACAATACACCTAGAAATATTCCAATTCTGGTTGATGTAGTGGCATCCACTTTGAAATGATTTTCCATGAATTTCTTGCTATCAAAGTAGCTTGTCCTTTGATAAGAAGGAAGATTAGTTTACTTTAAATATGCATCTGGGAAAGATATAGCATGTGTTAATCTGAAACGGTAATGCCCTAGATCGATAGGAAAGAAAGAACCCACTCCTCTCTTAATTTTGAACTTCACTCCTACTCGGAGTATTTGTCTGCATACTTCTAATAGAATATATTTATCCAAGCAGTATCATGGGAGCTTCATGGGTTCACCACTGAAACCTCCTACCCTTAAGTAACTGAAAGTGGGCAATTGAACAAAGAAGATGCCATAGATTTTGATCAATTCCATGGCTTCTTCAAACATTCTATTATTTACCCTTCCTCTTAGCTCAAAAATGATCTTGGCTAAGAATGTATCTTGTACTCTTTGGAAAATTCCTGGATTTCTCTTCTTCTGCAAATGAGGATGGTATTCATAAATCATCATATTATCTCTCCATGGTTCATGGGGTAAACCCTCCCAACTCCTACTAGTGGCTAAAACATAAAACAAATATGAAGAATAATATAAATTGGATGCCTCTACTAATTGGGATAACTCCTCATGAAGTCTTGTTGCTATTATCTCAGCCCAGTCAACATATTTTCCTTCACTCAGAATGGCTTGGATGAAAAATATACATCCAGTCCAGCCCAGTCAACATATTTTCCTTCACTCATAATGGCTTGGACGAAAAATATACATCCAGTCCTCCCACATGATATCATTAGGTCTACCCTTTAATCTGTTTAACATGACCACAATGTCATGTACCTCTCTTATCAAATGGTCTTTTTTAAGAGGTTTTGGTAACCTAGAACCCCCTCTCTGCTTTTAATAACCAGTCTCTGGTGATGTTGTTGCTATAATCTTTTAAATTATGGTGAAATTCATTTTTAGCCTTCTCAAAATCCCAATTGACATAGGTTTCTATAGGAGGGATTCTCAGGGTAGCCATGACTACCTATCTATTGATGGACACTAACACTTCTCCAGAAGGAAGATAGATACACTTATCAATCTTGTCATACATGTTCCTGCATTCCATTACCAACTCAAGGCATGGAAAAGGCTAGAATTTCCTTTCCTACAACATATAATTCTTAAAACCAGAAAGGAAAATGAGAAAGATTTCTTGAAACTCATCAGTGTTATCTGCTTTCACTTCAGGGAAATACCTTCACTATGCTTCACTTATGTTTGTGCTTCCAATGATTGTGTGTAAACAGAAAAGGCAAGAAGAGAAGATTTAATACATACATTTAAGTTGCCTTTTTGGTAATCATTATCGCTTGACACGATTTAATTATTTCCACCGTCATTCGCTTGGCACGTCCAATCATATTTATTTCATCTTCGAGCAAGTTGTACCTTGCTAAGCTGGACTTTACTCCATGTCTTTTTAGAAACTGATCTCATAAAGGGAAGTGAGATCCAACATGTGCCAAAAATATTTGATCATTATTGTATTTTAGATTTTGAACCTTGAACCATGAGGTGTGAGGTTCAAAGTTCATAATCCCTTATGCCTCAATCATGTATTTATAAACCTATAAGTGAGACAGACTAATGCATGGTGCATGGAAGATATTGAATTATGAACAAAAAAGCAGGAGTTCAAAGTTCAAGATTATAAAAAATACTGATGCCAAAATGGGAAAAGACACGGGTGTAGCATGCAAAGAGACAAGTGTATTTTGAAAAAGTGAACCTGGAATTGTGAACCGTGAACTGTGAGGTTCAAGATTCTAGATTTGATATTACAAAGACACTAAAATGTGCGATTTATAAAACTTTTCTAACCGAAAGAATTTCATATGAATTGTAGCACAGGGAATGGGAAATTGAACTTTGAACCTTGAACTGCGAGGTTCAAGATTCAAGATTCAATATGCACTTTGAAAAAATACATGCTACTTAGAAAATTTTTAAAAGAAAGCTTTCTGACCTACAATAGGTGGCTCTAACTAGGGATAGGACCATGAGGGACAAAACAAAGAACTCCAAAATTATCTGGTTCTGCACAAAACTAAGCCTACTAACAAGCAAACCCTAACCTATAGCACAACAAAACTTATGTACACAAAAAGACCAGCTATTTACAACTCATAAAGATTGATATCTTTCCCATTAAAGGAAAATGGCATTTTGGTTCCATCATCATACCTCAATTTGAAAGAATTAGGACTGAGATCTTGGCTAATCTTAAAGGGGCCCTTCCACAACGATTCAAATTTTCTGTGTGCACCTCGAGGTTCCTGCCTTTTATCCCACAATAAAACTTTATCTCCTACCATGAATTTCCAGGGCTGAGCTTTCCTATCAAAGATTTTCTTCACCCTAGCTTGGTGAGTGGTAATATGGTCTACAACATTTTCTCGTTCCTCTTTGATTTTTCTCAAATACATGATTCTCTTCTCCAGAGCATTTTGAAAATGTTGGCCCTTAATTACTTTCTGTAACTTAGTTGCCGCCAGTTCTAATGGAAGAGAAAGTTGAGCCTCTACACCATATACCAACTCGAAAGGAGATATCCCTATGGCTCATTTGGGTGAAGTGCGATCAGCCCATAATGCTTCATGCAACCTTTTGTGCCAATCTCTGGCATTGTCATTAACTAAATTTTTTCATTATGGCAATCAAGTTCTTGTTAGTTTATTCGGCCTGACCATTACCCTAAGGAAAATAATCAGATGAGTGTGACCTCTGAATCCCATTATCATAATAGAATAACTGCATTTCATGAGAAGAAAAATTTTGTGCATTATCTGCCACTATCTTCGTCGGAACCCCAAATCTCACCAAAATATTCTCTTTTAGAAAGGAACAGACTATTTCTGAAGTGATCTTTCTCACAGGTATGTCTTTTACCCATTTTGTAAAGTAGTATGTCACGGTCAGGATATGGGTGTGACCCACGCTTGATGGAGGGTGTATGGGTCCTACAAAATATATGCCCCACTGCTTGAATGGTTCTTCAATGACTACAGGTCTTAATGGTAAAGTAGACAAATGGGGTTTTTCAAAAAATAACTTACATTTCTCACATTGTGCCACCCATTTATAAGCATCCTTGAACATCCCAAGCCAATAGTAACAATTCCTTAGTATTTTGAAAGCTGGTACTAAGGATGAAAAATGTTCACCTCAAGCTTCATTGTGAAAGGATTGAAGCAGCTTATTTTGTTGTTCCTAATCTACACACTTGAGGAACATCTCATCTAAGCCCCTTTTGTATAATACATCATCAAATATAACATATTTGGCCACTTTTAATTTAAAATTTCTTTGTTCCTTTGCAGTTATATGATTAGGAAATTCTCCATATGTCAAATAAAAAGCCACATTTGAGAACCAAGTGTCTTTCAAACCTATAAACAGAGATAAGTGGATCCTTTCTCCCAATTATCATCATTTTCTATGATCAAATTGCAGAGGCCCTGACCCCTTACCAATTTTGTGGGTTTGATTTCTAAATCAAACTCCTCTACTTTTGCAACCCAAGTTTCCCTGTTATTCATAGATACCTCCTACTGAGTCGGAATACTCTTAACGGCTGTGTTCGGGACATAAACTATAGAATGGGAATGAATAATATAGTATCTAAACTGTTTAGCAGCCTTAACCACCATAATGGCTTGTTTTTCTGTAGGGAAATACCTCAACTCATGTTTATTTAATGGCACACTCATATAAGAGATAATGACATCCTTGCCAACTTCATTCTTTTGCAACAGAACACTTGACATTGTGTGTTCTGAAGCGTAGCAATGTATTATAAAATCCTTTCAAAAATTTGGATGCGCAAGGATTGGACCCTGAGCGATTGCATTCTTAACTTCTTTGAAAGATTTTTTGGCTTCATCATTCCATCTGAAAGTCTTTTTCTCACTTAACAAGCTTACCATAGGTCTGGTAGTTTTTGAAAAATCTGGCACAAACCTTCTCAAAAAGTTGATCTGCCCAAAGAAGGACCTTATCCCATTCCTATTGGAAGGAAAACATAACTGCTAGATGGCTCGCACTCTTTTGGGATCAATCTTGATTCCTTCTTTCGACACTATATGTCCCAACAATCTTCCTTCAGTCACACAGAAAATAGATTTTTTAGGGTTGAGTGATATTCCTTGGTCTCTACACTCCTGAAGAATGAGCCTTAAATATTTTGAATGTTTCTTTCTTCTACGGGAGAAGACGGTCATATCGTTAAGATATACCACAATTATTTTATTCATTAAATGACCGAAAGAGGAGTTCATGTCCTGCTAAAAAGTGGCACCTACATTAATCAAGCCGAAAGGCTTTCAACTATATGTGAATGTGCCCCAAGGAGTGGTGAACACTATTTTATGCTAATCGCTAGGGTTTACAATGATTTGATTATAACCTGAAAAACCATCTAGGATAGACATCATCTTAGAGCTCACAACCATCTGCAAAATGTGATCCATATTGGGCAAGGAAAAATTATCTTTCAGAATAGCCTAGTTTAGATTTCTAAAATCTAAACATATCCAGATTTCTCCATTTTTCTTATGAGCTGGCACTATGTTCGCTACCCAAGTGGAATGATGAATTGGGTAAATTATTCTAGCATTAAGCATCTTATCCACCTCTCTAAAAATGGGATCAGCTACTGTGGGATTATAATTTCTCAATTTTTGTCTGAAGGGCTTAGCTCCGGACTTCAGGGGAATATGATGTTGAAACTGCCCATTTTTTAAATCTTTTAGGTCTTCATACGAGCACACAAACACATCCTTGAACTCCTTCAAAAAATTTATGAATACAAATTTTTCTTCAAGGCTACAAAACATGCGCAAATTCACATATCTCAGATTTTCATTATCACCTATATTTATTTTCTCAAAATTGTTGGATTGCTTGTTGTTGGTTTCACTAGTTTGGTCGATAAAACAGTCGTTGTGGTTAAACAAGATCTCCATCATTACGAGGCCTTTAGGAATATGCTTTCCTTTCAATTGCACAATATCCTCTTTTTTATCAATTCCTTCGTCTGCACAGAACTCTTAACACTTGAACTCTGAACCTTTGAAAAATACTGAAGAGAATTTCTTGATACCTTGCAGGAATGTCAACGCATGGGCATTGTCATTGAAGACTTGCCAAGAATTAGCAATATCCAACATGCTAGGTCGATGAAATATCTCTATAGTGTAATGGTTTTTGTTAAAATCTGGATGAGGGATTAGCAGTGCAGCAAAGCCATCCAAGACATCTGCCCTAGAATTCAATTCTCTAGGAACTGCTTCAATTGAAAATGCCTCAAAACCCTCGATTTCATCCCAAACTCTATTTTTGTAATGCTTCATCCTCTAATTTCTTACTGCATGTATCCCTCTCACCTACTTCATGATCAACTCAGCATCTCCCTTAGCTTTTAAAATTCTAATACCTTTCCTTTTTGCCTCTTGAATACTGAGTAGTAATGCTTCGTACTCGGCTGTGTTATTAGTATTTTCAAACTCTAGTTTAAAAGAAAAAGGCAACTTTTCTTTGAAAGGAGACACCAAAACCACTCCCACACCAGAACCAATGGAAGAAAAACTTCCATCAAACTCAAGTGTCCAAACTCCTTCATTTATAGGGGATTCCAGCTCTATAACATCATCTTCAAGTAAAATCACATAATTAGAAAAATCCGTCTCATGATACAAAATCTGGGCTCTGGGATCTTCGGATGGGAAAAGTGTATATTTTGATTTGGTCTCAGCTTGTAAGATCACCCTTTTATTTTTAATGGGGACTATTGCCTATGACCAATCTAATTTGATTTCACCTCCTAAATCTCTACAGAAGGTTCAACTTAAAAGCATACCATAGCTAGCAGGTATGTTAGCAAATAGGATGGTCAATTTTAACCTCTTGTTGGGGAAGGCAGCTAACGAAACCTGAGCATCCTTGATTTGACCAAGTAATGGAACTTGTTAAGAATCCACTGAATAGAATTTGCCAAAAGTATTCATTAAGGGTGGATCTAGGGCTTTTGCTTTAGAAGAGGGCATAATATTATCCGATGCCCTTGAGTCTATGATACAGCTGCTGAGTTTATGACCATGAATAAACATAGATACATAGAAAGGTTATGGTTTTCCCATAATTTGAGTAGGTTCTGAGGATTCTTGATAAAGGACAAGTTGAACATTCTCAGGAGGATTCGATTCAAGATTTACAGGGGTTTCATGAGCAGACACAGTATTTATTTGATTAGCTATAACCCCAGGAGAGGAACCTTTTACATAATCTACTAATTTATCAAGCTCATTGGGATTTAACTTCAAATATTTAGCAGGAGAAATCTGGATTTTAGAAGATTTACAAAAATTAACAAAATCAAAAGAAGACTCAGGATCTAATTTTTTTAAAATATTTACCACTGGTTATGCTTTTTCTTCTGCCTTTGAGCCACTAATTTGGTTCATATGTTCTTTTTCCTTTTTATTTTGAAATGGATGTGAAAACCAATTAGTAACTTTTCTACCTTGCTGACCCTTGGTAAGCACTGAACAAGAAGGTTCCTCCAGAGTGATTAAAATATCACCACCATGGTCTAAATGAGACTCATACTCTAGGTAGTAACTTACGGAGTCACCAAGTCCTCTGAAGTTTTCTTCATTAGTAGGTATCTCTTGAATGGTCTCTTTGTTAGCTTCCATCTATTTGTACTACACCATTTCAGGACATGTGTCTCCATTGTGTTCATCTGTTAAATGAAAAATATGCATGTTACTCCTTCTAGGAGGAGGCTCAATTTGAAGTCTTTGTTGAATTGGCAACACATTTGATGGTTTCCCATAATTTCATGTTCCTTGGTTTGGATATCTATGAGGTATGTCTTGATATGGGGCTGGAGTAGATTTTGGTAACTATCTCTTTAGGGAAATCATATCATTAACTAATCTATGTACTACCAAGTCAATAGAACAAGAGGTAGATGCTTGATTAGCTGGTGTTTGCACTTCCCTTTTCCACTTTCCTATTGTTATTAGATCATCCTCAAGTTCTACTGCAAGACTCTGGGCTGCAGTTAAGTCAGAAACTCTATTCCGTCTCAACTGATAACTTATGTCTAGTGGCATAGAATTGACAAAGAAACCATTTTGGTTTTCACCATTAGGTCTTTTGGCATTGGGGATTTGGTAGAGGATATTTTTGAATTTTTCCATAAATTCCCTCATGGGTTCATGCATCTCCATTTTTAATTGGGATAATTGAATTAGGAGGGAGTGTTCATCTTTAGAAGATTTGAAATGTGATTCGAAGGTTGTTTTCATAGAATTCCAATCAGTAATATGGCCATTTGGAAAATGGTAGAACCAATCGATAGCTAACTCAGCAAGGGTTTGCACAAATAACCTAATTGCCACATCCTCATATTCAACAACTAAAACTCCACAAGCGGTATTGAAAGCATTCAAATGGTTATCCACAAAAATATTTCCATTACCATAGAATTTAGGTAGTATATCTCTAGCCGCTTTTGGTAAGGGATGGTTTCCTCCCACATTCAAAGGACCAACTGCCGCTCCCCAAGGTTGTGCCATGACTGACTTCGGGAAGATGGTTACAATAGGTGGGGCTTGGGTTCCAGATAATGTTAAGGCCTACCAGTTAAGGTGATATGAAGATGCTTTAGGGGAAACTTTAGGTGGAGAGGAGGGTCTACTCTTCACTTTCTTCTTAGGGGTATAGGTGATTGGAAAATGGAAATTCTATAACTCTTGATAAAATTTATCAAAAATACCTTCCCTCCTCTGGGATCTGGTGTAAGGATGAGAATCCAGGATTAAGGGTCTTAGGGGCCTTGATTTTCTCTATCCACCATGGAAGCCTCTTGAGCTATGGGAAGTCCTCTTAGCCACTCCCCAATCTCTTCTTCCTCCTCTATAACAAGTCAAACTTGTTGGTATTGTTGATTACTTACTCTTTGCTGCCAGGCCAGAGTGTTTAAATCGGCAATAATGTCCTCTTGAGTATCTATAAAATGTAAGTTAGATTGAAGGACAGGAGGGATTTATTCTTGACCAGGTATTGGATCAACATGAAATACCATGATTAAATCTCATATGGAGACAAAATCGCATGTTGATCTTCTTTAACAACGAAGTCCCCAACAAAGTCGCCAAAAATTTGTTAGTGAACAGATTTTCCCTTTTGAAAAGTAACAAATAAATGACTCTTTTAACCCAAATGCAGAAGGAAAAATGCACTAACAGTTGAGTGAGTTACTCACAACCACACTCTCTTCTTCAAAGGAGAAGCTACCTTATATGAAGATTAATCTGTAATAACCTTTTATTAAGAAAGAATTCACTTCAAGATACACTTTTAACCAGAAAGTATGAAAGGCTGAAATTCACATTCATCATAGATAAATGGCTAAATATTTTGAGATTTAAAGATATTCAAGATATCTGAGGCAACTGACTCAAATCTTAAATATACAATTAATTAAGAATGGTTGTTTCAGAAGGATATCAAATCTTGAAAAAGATTACTGACTAAATTCTAAGATATACTTGCAGATTAAAGTAATATACTCATTTAATTCTGACTGAAATTAAAATCATACACTCCAATAGACCAACTGATCAATTAAAATACCAAGATCTTCTTATATAATCAACTGATAATATATTCATATATCCAGAATTCACAACATCAACCACACAAAAGTAACTTGAACAAAACAGACAGAGTTGCAAATTTTTTTCTTTCAAAGAAGAGACCCTCACTTGGTCGTCAAAAATAGCATATATAGCCATGCAGGGCCATTTCGGTTTTCAAATAACTAATTTCCCTAAAGATAGCAAAAAAAATAGAAATAGGAAAAACAAAACAACTATCCAGAAAACTAATTGGCCAATAGGCCAATTCCAGCTCCATCATTAGTGTTGGTGGCATCTCTTGTTGTTTTCCATTCCTCAAATGTAGCTGAGAAGTTCTCCCTCAGTTGTTGATTCAGTTTAGCAATCGCCCCAAACCTCTGGCCCCAAATATTCTTGAATTTCTATATTTGCTAGGATTTTTCTTCAAAAATTTTCATTTGTTCATAATCGTAGACAATCACTGACTCCACATGAGCTAAAATTGAATTATCTTTCATCCCAATTTCCTTAGCAGCTTTCAGATTTTCTACCTTTTGGTTGTAACAGGCAAGTATTTTGACCATTCCATTACCAGTCTCACTCCAATCCAATTATTTTTCCTATGCATTCATTCTATGCATGCATGATTTCCCTCGCACTGATTTGCGCTTCAATTATCTGGGTATATTCTTCGATGGCTTGCTCATATAGTTTGCCTTCCCATTCCATGTTCACTTTAACAACAAACAATGAATTCTCATCAACCCCTGGTACTACTTTTTTAGAGAGGAACTTGTTTATACCATAAGTATAAACATATTCCATGTTATGTACTTCAATCTCCAATTGACTATTTTATTTTTTCCACAGTTCAACATCCTCCTCTACTACTTTTAACAATTTTTTAGATCTTTCCATCAGGCTATTAAAATCACAAATGAACTTGGTAATTTCTGTAGTTACCTTATCAATCCAAATGAAGAAAGAATTTGTTATGGACCTATCTTTGTGGACTTGATTGAGGAATTTTTTATTCTCTGGAGACTTGACATCAAGGTCAAATGGAACTATTGACAATGGTTGAGGTACAAGATTGTGAAGTTGTTGAATGTATTTGGCCATTTCACAAAGGGCCTGCTTCAATTTCATCTTGTCTTCCGCATCCTTTTGTACACGATGGTTTATTTTCTTATTCGCTGAGTTCAAGATCTTCAGGTCGGTGGCCCTAGTAGACATTCCCAAATCTATCTTTTCCACATTGAAGTCCTTCTCTGTGACCTCGTCACTAGCTTTATCATAATTTGGTTTGAAGATTTCTACAATCCAGTGACCTATTTTAGCATCTAGATGAACCATTGCTTCCACTTTTGGTTTCTTTTCTCATGGAATATTTCCAAGATATTTGCTTACTAAGTCTCCGACATGGGCTGAGATAGGAACAATGTTCCTCTTTTTGTTGACTGATAACTTTGACCAGTTTGGGGTTTTTGGTGTAGAAGCATTTGTGGGAGTGCTTAACACTAATAGGTCCTGTTGACCTTCTTCTTCTGATTGAGTCTTTGAAGGACTGACTGGGTTTTTGTCCATTTTAGATTTCTTCTAAGGCTGTGAATCATCTCCTTCTGTCTCTAGGTCTATTATGATGCAGGCGATTTTATCTATCTTTTCTTTCCTTTTGCTCCTAGCTCTCATGATCCTTGCATATTGCACAAGAATTGGCTTTTTCTCTTCAAGATGGGCTTTTGCTCTAGAATTAGGTTCACCTACAGGTAGCAATTTCTCAGTTTCATTAGTAAGGGCAGGGGAAGTTGTGAGTTTTGAAATTCTTCAAATTTTTTTGGTTAATGAACCAGAAGCCTCTTGCTTCTTCTTTTTTCTTATTTCTTTCAACCATTTATCTATCCTTTTGAACACTTCTTGAGAAAGAGAATTCACATCCTCCACTTCTCTTCCTCCCTATTCTACTTTTTTTTCCACTGTGTTATTATTATGCTCCATGTATCCAAGTTCTATCACATCTTCCTCATCATCAGTATCAAATCCTTTAATCTTAAAGGGTAGCCGCAAGGTAACAATTTGGATCAATGTAAACCTGGAGTGTAGTCTCTTTTCAACCTATACAATCTGCCCAAAAATCTTCCAATTCTGGTTGATGTAGAAAAGTGGCATCCACTTTGAAATGATTTTCCATGAATTTATTTCTATCAAAGTAGCTTCTCCTTTGATAAGAAGGAAGATTAATTGCCTTTAGTTCTACATCTGGGGAAGACATAGCATGTGTTAATCTGAAACGGTAAGGCCCTAGATCGATATGAAAGAAAGAACCCACTCCTCTTAGGTTTGAACTTCACTCCTACTTGGAGTATTTTCCTGCATACTTCTAACATAATATATTTATCCAAGCAGTATCGTGGGAGCTTCATGGGTTCATGACTGAAACCTCCTACCTTTAAGTAACTGATAGTGGGGAATTGAACAAAGAAGTTGTCATAGATTTTGATCAATTCCATGGCTTCTTCGGACATTTTATTATTTATCCTTCCTCTTAGCTCAAAAATGAGCTTGGCTAAGAATGTATCTTGTACTCTTCGGAAATTTCCTGGATTTCACTTCTTTTGTAGATAAGGATGGTTTTCATAAATCATCATATCATCTCTCCATGGTTCATGGGGTAAACCCTCCCAACTCCTACTAATGGCTAAAACATAAAACAAATATGAAGAAAAATAGAAATTGGATGCCTCTGCTGATTGGGATAACTCCTCATGAAGTCTTGCTGCTATTATCTCAGCCCAGTCAACATATTTTCCTTCACTCAGAATGGCTTGGATGAAAAATATACATCCAGTCCTCCCACATGATATCATTAGGTCTACCCTTTAATCTGTTTAACATGACCACAATGTTATGTACCTCTCTTATCAAATGCTCTTTTTTAAGAGGTTTTGGTAACCTAGAACCCCCTCTCTCTTCTTTTAATAACCAGTCTCTGGCGATGTTGTTGCTATAATCTTTGAAATTTTGGTGAAATTCCTTTTTAGCCTTCTCAAAATCCCAATTGACATAGGTTTCTGCAGGAGGGATTCTCAAGGCAGCCATGACTACCTATTTGTTGATGGACACTAACACTTCTCCAGAAGGAAGACGGATACACTTATCAATCCTATCTTACCTATTCCTGCATTCCATTACCAACTCAGGGCATGGAGTCACTTTGGGAAAACCAGAAGCCTCCGATAGTCCACTTTCTACAATCTTGGCCGAAAGGGTTCCTACCTCTGCATTCTTCAATCTATGAACAATTTCTGCTATGTCTTCATCTACAAGAACTTTGTCTCGCATCTCTGGCAGACAGCTATTTATAGGAGAAAACTTGTTCTCCTTTAAAAACCTAACCTGAGAACTTGACTCACTAGGACTGTTCATAGTGAGTTTTAAACAAATGATTTCAAGAAAATGAGATGGAAAAGGCTAGAATTTCCTTTCAACATTTAATTCTTAAAACTAGAAAGGAAAATGAGGAAGATTTATTGAAACTCACCAGTGTTGTCTGCTTTCACTTCTAGGGAAATACCTTCACTGTGCTTCACTTCGGTTTGTGCTTCCAATGGTTGTGTGTAAATAGAAAAGGCAAGAAGAGAAGATGTAATACACACATTTAAGTTTCCTTTCTGGTAATCATGATCGCTTGCCACGATTTAATTATTTCCGTCGTCATTCGCTTGGCATGTCCAATCATATTTATTTCATCTTTGAGCAAGTTTTACCTTGCTGAGTTGGACTTTACTCCACGTCTTTTCAGAAACCAATCTCATAAAGGGAAGTGAGATCCGACACGTGCCATAAATATTTGATCGTTATTGCATTTCAGATTTTTAACCTTGAACTGTGAGGCGCGAAGTTCAAAGTTCATAATCCCTTATGCCTCAATCATGTATTGATAAACCTATAAGTGAGCCAGACTAATGCATGGCACATTATATATATTGAATTATGAACTAAAAAGGAGTTCAAAGTTCAAGATTATGAAAAAAAATGACGCCAAAATGGGAAAAGACGCGGGTTTGGCATGCAAAGAGACAAGTGTATTTTGAAAAAGTGAACCTTGAACTGTGAAACGTGAGGTTCAAGATTCAAGGTTTGATATTAAGAAGATAGTGAAACATGCAAGTTATAAAACTTTTTCAATCGAAAGAATTGTAAATGAATTGTAGCACAGGGAATGGGAAATTGAACTTTGAACCTTGAACCGCGAGGTTCAAGATTCAAGATTCAATATGCACTTTGAAAAAATACATGCTACTTAGAAAAATTTTAAAAGAAAGCTTTCTGACCTACAACATCATAAAATTAAATAAAAAATAATAGAAGTTCTGAAGTTGAAAAGCACATTGTGGCAGTTTTTAGAGCATAAAATAGTAAAATGAAAAGATGAATCCTATGGTCAAAACCTCTCTGAGGCTTCGAAGGATGGGGTAGTTGATATCTTGCCTAGTCACTTCCAAGAATGGTCATTCATATTGATGAAACCAACACAAACTATGAATATTAGGATAGCAGAGCATCCACACATCATTCATGTAGCACAGACATTATCAACGGAATAGCTCAAAGAATTCATTGAATTCTTTAAATAAAAAAATTCAACTTTGCATAGAGTTACTAGGATATGCCAGGTTTAGATCCAAATTTGATTATGCACCATATTTCTATTGCACTAGGTGTCAAATGAGTGAAATAGAAGCTCTGAAAAATACACCCTCATGTTGCTTTGTTGATAAAGGCAGAAATAGAAAAGTTACTCAAAGTTGGGTTCATTAGAGCCATTGATTATGCAGAGTGGATTTCAACATTGTACCTATATCAAAGCCAGACAAATCTATCTGAGTCTGTACTGAATTCAAGGATCTTAACAAGGCATGTCCGAAGGATGACTTTCCTTTGTCAAAAATTTATATGATTGTGGATATGACAGCTAGGTATGAGATGTACTCTCTCATAGATGGTTTCTTTGGGTACAATAAAACCAATATTTCTCTATAAGATCAAGAAAATATTTCATTCACATGTGCTTGGAGGACCTTCACCTGGAATGTTATGCCATTTGGACTGAAAAATGTAGGTGCTACTTATCAACAGGATTCCACAACAATCTTCCATGACATGATGCACAAAAACATGGAAAATTATGTGGATGATACACTTGTCAAGACCATGGAAAGATCTATGCACCTACATGACTTGGGTAAAATTCTCCATAGAATGGAGCAGTTCAAGCTCAGACTAAACCGAAAGAATTGTGCATTCGGTGTAACCTCTAGGAATTTTTTTGTATACATTGTCTCAGTGAAAGGAATCGAGGTAGATCCTAAAAAGGTACAAGAAATCTTAGAGATTCCACCACCCAAGAACATCAATCAGATGAGTACACTCAAAGGGGGAATTCAGTCTATCAGAAGGTTTATCTCACAATTGGCAGATAAGGAACAATAATTTACAAAAAATCTGCATAAGGGAGTCACATATCAATGGGATGAAGACTATAACAAGAATTTTTATCATATCAAAGCATACCTAGCTAACCCACGAGTATTGATGCCTCCTACACTTGGAAATTCATTTATTTTGTACATCTCTACCACAACATCACTTGAGGCACTCCTAACATAGGAAGGTGAAAACAAGAAAGAACGAGCCATCTACTACATTAGTAGAGCCTTGGTCTCATATGAGATGAATTATTCAGTGATAGAGAAATATTTCCTAGTGGTTGTATTTGCATCTTAGAAGCTGAGACATTACATTTTAGCTCATTCTACAAAGCTGGTTGCAAAGATCGATCCATTAAATATCTTTTGAGTAAAGCCACTTTAACTGGAAGAATAGAAAAATGGTCCATGCTCCTTGGTAATTTTGACATCAAATATGTTGAATGCAAATAAATCAAAGGATAGGCTATTGCAGATCAACTGGCTAGCGCTCATTTATAGGATGATCTCCCTATCAATGTTGAATTTCCAGACGGCTCTAAACTGCACATAACTCACAAGTCTTAGGAAATATTCTTTGATGGATATTTCACACAATAGGGTTCAGGCGTAGGTGTACTGTTCATCACTTCTTAGATCTATTCCATCCCAAAGGCATACAAGCTTTTGTTCCCTTGTACAAATAACATCACTGAATATGAAGCCTTGGTCAATGGAATCAAATTAGCTATTGAATAGAACATCTCTGAGTTACACATCTATAGTGATTCTCAGCTCATAATCAAACAAATCAATGATGTTTACTATAATAAGGATGATAAACTCATTCCTCACAAAAGAATAGTTGATGATTTCAAAAAATATTTTACCTTCATCACATTTCAAAAAATCCCAAGGACACGAAAGAGAGCGGTTGATGTAATGGCTACACTAGCATCCTCACAACCACAAGACAAAGACTTCCTCTATGAGTTCCTAGTGGAATAATTTCATTTCCCTACTTAAAAATCCCCTGACTCCCACATGGTATATACTATCATAGGACAAGATTCATCCTGCTACAAACATGTCTATGCCTACCTATGCTATTAGGTAATTCCTAATGCTCTTACCCGAAATGAAAAGTGACACCTTACCCGCAATGCCTCATGGTATGTTCTTATAGCTTATGACCTTTATAGATGAGAAATAGATGGTATGTTTCTTAGGTGTCTATAAAAGGAGGAGTCAAAATGCACATTGGATGAGGTTCACGATGCTATTTTTGGTTCTCACTCTAATGGTTTGACTCTTGCTCAAAAACTACTGAGAGAAGGTTAGTACTGGCTAGACATGGAAAAGGAAGCAGTTAGATATGCAAAGAAGCGTAAGAAATTCCAACTGCATGGTAATCTTATACATGCTCCAGAAAGGGAGCTAATTCCCTTTGTCACACACTGGCCCTTCCAACAATGGGAATTTGACCTCATCGATCAGATACACCCATCTTCTTCTAATGGGAATAAGTTCATCATCACCACCACTAAATATTTCATGAAATGGGTTGAGGTGGTCCCACTTATCAAAGCTAATGGCCAACAAGTGGCCTTATTCATTATGAATCACATTATCTATAGATATGACATTCCTTCAGCCATTATACCTAACAATGGAGGATAGTTTAATAACAACAATGTGGATGAACTCTGTGATAATTTAAAGATCAAACAATACTCTTCTTTAATATACTACCCACAAGGGAATGGCCAGGTGGAGGCCTCCAACAAAAATCTGTTGAAGATCTTACACCATACTGTGAACAAGTATGGAAGGGATTAGCACTTGTAGATCAATCCTACGCTATAGGCTTATATAATGAGCATAAGAATGCCTCTTGAGGTGAACCCCTTTACTCTTGTCTATGGAGAAGAAAACATATTACCCGTAGAGGTAGAACTCCCATCTCTGAGGGTTTCTCTATGAAGGCTGATCACAGATGAAGAACATAGGGTCTCAAGGATACAAGAATTGGAACTGTTGGATGAGCGTCAAAAAGTGTCATTTGATCACCTAAGAGCTCATGAAAAGAGGATGTCAAGAGGGTAGAAAAAGAAGTTCAAACCAAGAGAACTTCAGGTGGGGGACCTAGTGTTGAGAGAGAATCCTCGCAACCAATCTACTCAGAACAAAAAGGGAAATTTGAACCCAACTCGCTAGGTCCATATATCATAACTGCAACATTCATCTCCAAAGCCTATCGACTCTGTACAGCAAAAGGAGAACAACTCCAAGATCCCATCAAAACTCTCCATCTGAAGAATTTCTACACCTGAGCATTCTCAATGTCTAGCAACATATATATATATACTTATATGATCCTGAAGAAAAGGTAAAAATCATAAAAAATCTTGAAAAATTATTATCTTGGTGAAAATCTGGCAACTGACGCCTTAAAATAAAATTAAAAAATAATTGAAAAAGAAGAAAGGTGCCCTTTTGAAAACATGGTAAATAGGAACCATGGAAGAAAATATATAATCTCTGCCAAGTAGGTTAAAACATGTTAAATAGGTACCTCTTGTACCCAATGCTCCATCTATCAATACTCAGTCTTAGCAATCCTTTCACTTCATTTTGTGCATAGCTTGCAGTCACTTTCATGACACTTTGGTTCTTCTAAGAACCTGCCTAGCTTGAAACCGATCCAAAGTCATAGTTTGGGGGAAATCAAATTAGATTTTTCCCAATAGTATGAATCAAGTCAGTCATCTTTCATTGGAGTTCAGTTCTAGGAGTCAAGGGCCCCATAGATGATCAATCAATGAACCAAACCGTAGTCAATATCTTAGTCATTTCTAAAGGATAGTTCGCTACTAATACATCAATGTTTCTCAACACCCTAATCAATAGTCTTTCTTAACACTACCTATTTGGACACATCTGTGTTTCTCAACACATATTGGATATCGTGATATAACCTTTGAACAACAAATTTATCACAATCAAACACAACACACTCACAAGCACAATAGTGTTTCTCAACACCTCATACATGTACACATCTGAAAACTTTGAAATTGGCTAAAGTATGTTGACTTATCTTTATGTGTTGTCTATTCTCATTGATTTTTTTTAATCTTTTCTTTGTCTACTACTTGTTGGTGTGGTCCTGATGATCCTGCAACACCAAGTAAACTAGGTGTCTGTAATAAGAGATTCTGTAGTAAGGTGGATCAACCTCACATACCTTGACTATGTTTACTTGCACACTAATGTGAGCTTGGAATTATCTCCTTGACTATTATTTATCTGCCTATTTATGCAAGATCACACTCATGGTTATCTTGGCATTGAAATCCTTGATATTGGTGTACCCTTGCAACATCAATTAGAAACAATGTTCAAGTCATCTCGGCTATTGTACCTCGACACTTAAGGTGGTTTTCCATATTTTATCTGATGAAAGTCATACTCGTATCCTTATGGTCACATTGGCACCAGTAAGGGTTGTATTGACTGTGATGTCCCAAATGCTTAATGATGAAAAATTTTCAAGCTTAAACCCAGTGGCTAAGTCCTAGGTTGTATTCATGTTAGTTCTGCATTTGTATCTGCATGGTGTTCAAAGTGCATAATCTCTCTATCTCTATCTCTCTCCAATGTGGAGATTTGAAGCTCGGTTTGATCAAAATTTATTTTTCCAAGCAGTCCAGTTGCGTGTCAATGGAGACACTATCAAGTACATATGTAATTGATGTGAAAATGACACCTCTGGCTAATTTGAGTATCCTGATTCCATTTTTAGGATCAAAATCAAAATCTAAGGTTGTCTTACTTGTCAAATTTGATAGTTGAATTTTTCAGTCAACCATAGATAACTGCTTGCATAACAGTCTTTATAGACTCTAAACCAATAGAAATATCTCATTTTTTTCTTCCAAGCAATCCATGTGTCAAAATTTTGGTCAAACTTGGTCAGCAGGACCTCAAAATAAGTGCAGATTGGGGCCTAACTGCTTGCAACCTCTTCTAAACCAGATCATTTTCTTCCAGCATTAGCTTAATCAATTGAATCCCATCTCATCATTGGGGCACCTAGCTATATTTTTATTTTTCTCCTGAGGTGGTAGGATCAGGACATCAACAATTTAGCGATCACATCATCAAGAAAGACCCCATCGCTTGGGGCATCTCAACTTCATCACATCATATCAAGTTGAGATTATCTTTAATCAAAGGAAAGCTAATCAATTGTCTTATACAGTAATGGATACACTCAAAATCATACAGATCAGTCTTAAACAGGTCAACCATGGCTGAAACCAGATACATTGATCAAATTGGCTTCATCACTTCAAATCAAGTCAGTTTTTGCTTATCAAATCTCTTAACAGTAATTAGTTTTATTGCTTCAAATTAAACTAATTATTCATTAAAACCAATCAAAAGGTTGAATATTTCCTGACAGATGTTTAATTCCATCACTTCAAATCAAATTGAGCATTTTTTTTATATCTTTTGATCAATCTACATCCAATCAAGCTCGAATTCAGTCTTCTTCAAAATAATGGTTTCATCTCTTCAAATCAAACTATTCTTTATCTCATCGCTAACGGGCCTTTGAATCAATTCGCTGATTGCACATCAATTCAAAGAGGGGAAATTTTAATGACCTAAAAATGGTCATCGAAACCCTAGACCCCCAATCTCGATCTCCTATCAAGAAAACCCTAATATTGATTATCCTAAGTCCTAAACCTAAAGGCAATTCATCATCTTCAGTATGATCTGACATAAACCCTAGGTCCTAATCCATCATCACACTTTATTAATTAATTCATTCCTAAAATCCTGAAACATTGTTAAATAAATCATATGTTATTTATTTAATTAAAAGGTTGATTAAATAAATATCTAAATTGTCAATTAAATTCAAAAAGAAATTTAAAATTAATAAATTGAGTTAAAATGCATTTTAGAATATTTTAATTGTTTAAAGATGCATATTATGTCATCATTTTAGTTAATTGAACATTGAATTAGAAACAATCTTGTCCTGTTCAGTTAACTCAATCTATTCTGCTTCTCATTCTAGAAACAATCTAGTTAAATGAAATAAGATTTTGGAAGTTTCTTGAATGATTGATCAGTCAGTTCAGTCAATTGACCCTCTCAACCAATCATCTTTTGTGCACATGGATTGTGCTTCCTCAAATCAAATCCTGTCCGCTCTTCAGCTTTCGATCTTGGCCATCGATTTTGATAGAGATTTTCTATAAATTGAGCCTCTTTTCCTTCACAAAGGATCTGAATTTTGAGTATTGTTATTCTCTAGGTTTTTGTTCAAGCATTTAAGATTTTATCATTTGAGCATTTGTAGTATTGTAGCACTTGCATAGTTAGTTTTTTTTTAGCATTTTCAATTATAAATCTTAGACCACACTTTGATTTGGGCTTTAAAATATATCTTAGCTAAATCTTGGATTAATCATTTTACATCTTGCATATCATTTAGCTTAGAATTATTCAAATAATTAATTTAGATAGAATCTAAAGTCACTGGAATTGAAATGATCTGAGATAAATTCCACACTCCTATTTACTAGAAGGCAATGAGTCACCTTGGTTGTATCATGTTTTAGTAGGTTAGTTTTGTTTCAAGCAAGTGACTAATGACTCATTGAAGTATTGTGTATCTAGCTTAGACCAATTTTCACACACACACACATGCACATGCGCATGCGCCTAGGCCTCACTACCATAAGAGAATACAAAAGTAAAGTGTTAAATATATGCATCTAATGTATGTTGAGGTCAGTTACCATGTAGTTCAAAATACTTCATTTGTCCCTTTTCTTGTTCAAAAAATCTTATGCTGCAAAAATTTCACAGACTTGTATTTTCTCCTTTTCACATATTTGTACACTTGTACTACTCATCTATTTTTTCTTCAACACATGAGCTTACTTATATATGCATTTAAACAATATTTCATGTCTGCTAAACATGTTGGAACCAAGTAGTAGTTAGCTTCCATATGTCACCCAAAACATTTATCAAAATAATATGCACTTGATTTTACATACTTTTTCCAATCGTTAATCTTGTCCCAATTGTTTAGTACCAAAAATATTCACATGATGAAGTGTAAACCAACTAACCAATTTTCATGTTCCGGAGAAACAAATTATTATTAGATTGAGTTACTAGATCAATAAAACAATCTTCCTGGAGCACCAAAACTTATGAACATATGAAGATAGGTGTATCACAAATACCAAAACATATTGTCCAAAGTATATAACCATAACTATTTGTGTGAAGAAAAGGGAAGAAAAATACTTTTGGCTACATCATAGAATGTGTGACACAATAAATATACAATAGTGTATTGACATCAATGAAAACCAAAACAACATTCTCCTTCATTAATGAAAATAATCTCCCCCTTTTTCATTGATGGAAACATGCAGAAATAAAAAAAGACAAAACTTCCATAAATAATTCCCCCTTAATATTATATCCTTTCTTTTTTCTTAATTGTTTCTCCCTTCTTCTTTTTTCCAATATTCTCTCCCTTTTCCACCAAGGGCAAGGGGTATCAAAACAATACCAAAAAGAAAAAAAATACTTCATTTATCTTTAGGAAAGATCTTCTTGTACTCACACATGATTTTCAAAAGATATATTTTCTAGGGGTTGATGCAATTTAGTAACATCAAACTTAGATAATTATAATGTACCAATAGAAAAAGTGCACTTTCAAGATCATGTGGATCAAATAAGTTCAATTATTCTTTTTCTGCTTCATCCACCATGCTGACATAATGTTCCAATTTGGCCTCTAAAATTTCATTAACTTTCCAGAAGGTATCAGCGAATTCATCTCTATTCCTTTGTGTTTTTATCAGTTTGGATTGGAGCATATTTACTCTTCTTTGTTTTCCATCCTTATTTGCAAATATGTCGAATGAATGTACCAAATGATTTAGCTTAGACTCAATAGATTCCATCTTTTCTTTATGATTTTTTTGGTATCGTCAGTCCATCTAAGGCAATATCTATGTTTTTGTCATAGAACTCATGCAAACTTTTATTTCTTTGATATAATCATTCAACACCTCTCAAGCTGAGTCATATTATTTCCTCAAATTTTTCAACAAATTTTCTTTTGTAGACTTCTTAGTTAAAGAACTCATTTACATGTTCAAATAAGACATATAGAACCAATATCAAATGGAACAATTTTGTTCTAGAGCATATGAGTGATAAGAGCTTCTTGAATTCTGACTTTCTCATACAATGATTTTGAAAAGTATATGTCATACATTCTCTTTATGTTGTATTTTTCTTCAAGTGTTGTCAATATATTTTTTTTCTTTATAAGGACCTTCAAAAACTTCCTTGAGTGTCTCACAAAATTCTTTATGTTTTCTAGTGTCAGGTTCACGCTCATACAAGTCAACAATAATTGCAATTTCCTTTTTACTTTATGTTTTCTTCCTCTTCTTTCTTGATGTTGAGGCGGAGAGGGCCTCAAGAGTTTTTCTTGATCTTTTCTTTCCAGAGGCAGTTTCTTCCAGATTAGCACCTATAAATTTAATTCTTCCAAAAAAGTATTCAAATGTACAAACTTGTCCTTTATCAAATATACAGGGTACCTGATAAGCTCTTCCATATATAGTACACTATCCTTAATAGTGATATCAAAACTACGTTCTTTTAGCCAAATTGTTTTGGGAAGAATTTCTTCCATGAAGAAATGGTCCGTGTCTCCTAAGAATATGATATTGTCTCTATATTTTTCCACATAATCTATTGGAATTAAGTACCTAGGAGTAAGATAATCCTACAATTTAATGAGATACTTTATGCATGCATACATTTTGTTGTATAGAGTGTTCAATTGGTGATAGATTTATTTTCCTATGGATGACACCTCACTCCATACAAAGTTCTCCTTTACTGGAAGTGAACTCATAAATAAAATACCAAGAAGAATACTAGGGATCTAAAATGAAAAGAATACCCTTCCTTCTTTGTTAACATTATATTATGCAATAATTTTAGTCTCAATATTTCACTCAGATCAAATTCATTACCCTTCTTTCACTATCTAATGCACAATATATACCGCAATTGCTAAAGTGGAACCTTCTTTGTTTCAGAAGTAAATATTGTAGGTTATACCATATCGTGCATACTTTATTAAATTATTTGTTATTGTATCAATCTTTAATGCTCCCTAATCTCCTCTTATACCGATTAATTTTGCAACTTCCTTGTTCTGAAGTGACTTCATGATTAGTATAGAACTGATTGATTATAAAGTTGTCATAGATTTGATTTCATCTTTAGTTATCTGGTAGGGCCTATCAAGCCAAATGTCATCATCATTTATTCTTCTCAATATGATTTTGATTACCTCTTTTTCAATTACCAATGGAAATCACTCCATGTGTCCAAACCATTATCAATGATTCTTTGCATTTCTTCTCTCAAAAGTGAATCCTTGAGATTTCTCAAGTTATCATTGTCCTACTCATCAAATTATGATTCAATATATTTGTAAATATCTTCAGCACAGATAAACCTATTAGGTAATGCCAAAAATGCACCATCTAATGAAACCCTAGTTGGTTCTTTCATAAAAATTTTGAATTTTGGAAGATGTTCATCATCATAATTCACAAGGCTTGTGGGATCCATACCTTTTCACAGTTTATGAATTTGGCTCCCAAGCTTCCTTCGAACTTCAGAATTCACCAATTCAGACAGATGAAAATGATAACCATAAATTAATTTATTTTGAATTTAAATACATTTAGGTTTTTTCCACCAAAACCATCAAATCATTCAAAAACTTGTTAAAAATATTTTTCTATTCTGCACAGTGTCTTCTCCTTTCTCTTTAGATTTTTGAAATGCAATACTATCGTCGATTTGTCTAATAAATTTGTTTCATTATCCTATAAAACATATTGTGTTGTAATGAAAAAACCACTTATTTAGAAGGGGAGATAGATCCACCTAAGCCAAATGACTTTGAATCAATTTTCATAGATGGTTTTTGCATCGGAGCTAGGTGTAGTTGCATTGTCAAATGTGTATGTTTATTTGTTCTTCCATATCTTGTTCATTTCTTTTCTGGCTTATTCTATGTTGATCTTCTTTACATGCTCTCTTTGACTTGCTAATGCATCATGATTTTGATTGATGTTTCTACAATATTTGGCAATGTGTCCATTTTTATTGCAATAAAAAAATTATTTTTCCTCTTCCTTGAGTTTTTTGTAGCTAGCCTAGATTTGCATAAATCATCTTAATGTCCAAATCCATTGCATAGTTCAATTGATATCTATAAAATGGTATTTTTCTTCCACTCATTTGACTTGTATATCTACTAGCCTTATGACCCAAATTCTTTCAAGTAAAGAATTGAGTGTTCTGATTCATCTTACTTCCGCATTCTACAACCTTACGTCCATACTTATTACAAAAAATGAAATAACCATTGAAACATGGGTACCTTTGGGCATTTGTTTGTCTAACCGAAGGTTTCCTTGATAATTTCTTTGAATGTTTGATATTCTTTCCTTGTGTTGTCTCTTCATTTCTCTATTTTACATTTTTTTCCTTTTGGTTTTCCTTTTCTTTGATTATTTAAATTGAACATTCACTGGTCTCAAAAATTATTCCTCCTTTTTCTTTCAAGTTTATTTGAGCTTCCATAATTTCACTGATATTTAGAGAACTCGCCTTTGATTTGTCTCTTGATTTTCAATTTACTACTTCTTGTAAAGAGGTGGAACTGATTCCCCTCTTTGTGTATGTGTAAAAGTATGTGTGTTATTTGATATTGATTGATTGATGTGAAGGAAGAAAATATTATCCTCTTAACCCCTAATTCACAAAGGGAAGATACAAATTGATTAATCCTAAAGAAAGGATCAATGAATAAATGAATCAACGTATTGAGAATAAAGATAAAGAGCAAAACCCTAAATTCCATTTTATAGAAAAGAGTATGTGATATATTTAGAAAGACTAAAACTTTGATTGAAATGAATTGAAGACAAGTACTAACCTCAAATGTAGAAGATCTGGAAAAGCTTTTTTTTGATGTGTGTGTTGAGTTCTAGGAAATTCTGCAACCGGATCTAGAATAGAAATGCAGAGACAAACAAAACCAAGAAATATTTTTCTGATCTTGCTCAGTTCCGATTCTAACCCAAAAATGAATGTCACCTTTAACCCAGAATTTCTGATTCTGACCCAAAAAGGTGGATTTTGTCCTGTAGAAAATCTATTTTTGGATCTTGACAGTTTTCCAAAAAGGGTATCCGGATTTGCACTCCAATTCATTATTTCAAACCTGTTCCTACAAGAAAAATCATTAGTTTGTTGGGGGAAGGGGTTTTCCTTGGTCAAACCCCAATTTTGGAATTAACCTTATAATATAATTGAAATTGCATAGATAAAAAAAGTAAATGAATAAATTCACCTTGCTTGTATAGAAACCCTTGTGGCGGATTCGAATCTGTGGATCAACAAGTGTGTATGTGCCAAATAGATGTAGAATGTAGAATGTAGGATGTAGGATGTCTCAAATCATTTTCTTGTAGATATTCAACACCAATCTTGAATGGATCTTTGAATAGGAAGAGGCTTGGAGGAATGTGGATGCAGAGATCTTCAACAAGAGGGCTCCATTGAACTTGAATCCATCAATGGCTTCTAATGGATCTCCTTGGTGGATGAAAGTCTTGAATGTAGATGCTTGAGAGGAGATGAATGATTCAATAGATATTTAGCTTGCTTCAAATATTTCTTCTTAGCTTGTTCTTCACACTTAGATTTCACTTAGGATTGCTTGCGTCTTAGAGAAAATGAGAGGAGAAAGCTTCTTTATATACAAATCTAGGGAACAATATTCTAGAGAGTCTGACATAGGAGAATTAAATTCCAATTAGGCCTATATCCCTAGAAATGGACCTATATTAAATATAATTTCAAGAGTCGTTACTTTGGAGACCAAAACAGCCAACCCAAAAGTGGGAATTAAGTCTTTCTGAAGCCCGACACCCAGAAACCCTGGAAAGATTAAATCTAGACCCAGGGTTAGAATTGAGACCTATTCTGACCTAGGTTAGGGTCAAGGTCGAGGTCAAACTTGACCCAGAAAGGTTGATTTTGACCCTGAGGTCAAAAACTCAGATTTGCAGATTAGGATGCCAAAACATGCCGGAGAGAAGTGGAAAATGGGGCAGAACATGTGGGGAAAGCCAGATCCAAGTCAAAGACCCATTCAAGGCACTTGCCATGACTTGAAACCACTTACTCAGAGGGCTAAACCAGTCCAAAATGGAAGTGCTTCCTTTTTCTGACTATACATTTAGCCCCCACTTTAGAAAGAGTATGGACTCGATGCAAACTCCCGGTAAAGGATATCATGAAGAAAATATGATCTTATTGAAATCAAAGGGAAAAAACAATCCTCAAGCCTCCAGGGACTTAATTCTTTGTCAACCTAGGATTACAATAAGAGAGATATCACCAGTAGAAGAGAAAGGAAAGAGAGAGAGGGTGTGATTACCTTGCCCAATGAGAAATTATGTCCCATTGTGAACCATAAAAGGAAACAATGCAACTGGAAAGATGAAGTTGAATCGCCTAGTGAATGTGGCTACTCACTAGTCAACCCATCAAGGAGATTCATTCTTAAGGACACCTTTCGACCTTGAGGGATCAAAACATTGTAAATTAAAACTAGAGAGATCAAGGGATCCATATAAATTTAAACTGGAGGGATCAAGAGATCCTATAAGTTAAAAATCCATGCTTTAAGGATTAGTCTTTAATCCATAAAGGGAAAAAATTTTAAGTTTGAAAATATTTTGAAATTGCGTGTGTGCAAAAAGTGAGTAGAGTGTATGCCCCCATGTTAAATTCATTACTAACACTTTAATAGGAGAAATGGCTTTAACAGAAACATAAACAACTCCACTGATTACGTTTCCATGATGAGATTCCCCCAAGTGAAGACAAATCAAGGGAAATACCATATAAACATACAAAGAACACAGAAGGGATATACCTATTGTGGGGTCAATATGATCATAAGATAATATATATATGTATGATATTATAGAAAATGAATTGACATCAATCCCCAAAGAAAGTAGAACTACAATCACAATGGAGGAAAGAAAACGCAAGAGTTACAAAGAAGAGTCTTTTCAGACCACAACATGGAGACCAAAAAAATTTAGTGCTACCATGTCGCAAATCCAAGTGGACTACACAAGGAAAAATTTTACAAACAATAGCATGAGTACAACATAACATGAAAACAACATATAGAATAATATAGATACATATAGAGGAATAATAAAATAGGCTTTATTGCTTTATCACCTTGCACCAACAAAGTAACAAGGGTCGTATAAAAGAATCTAACAACTGTTATACACTGAATTTGCACCTCTGATCTCAAGCTCTCTTGGTCTTGATAATCCAGTATAACATGGGAATCATCTCAAGGTTGTGGGACCTTGTGCTAACCGAGATGAGACCTCCAGGTTCTAGGCTGGTTCCTCTTGGATAATCACCTTAATTT
>MU227256.1:75598-87611 GCA_018584345.1 Thuja plicata | reverse complement strand
TGATAGTGAAAGTGAAGAAGAATATCTTGATGAAATTGAAGCACTTATGGCTAGAAGAATGCAGAGAGGCAAAGGTAAATACAAAGGTAAATTACCACTTGTTTGTTTTAATTGTAAAGAGATTGGAAACTTTGTTGCAAGATGTCCTAACAGAAGAAAAGATGATAGAAGTAATGACAGGTCATTTGAAAAGAAGTCTGACAGAGGTGATTACAGAAGCTACCGACAATCAGAAAGAAGAGATACCCGATACTACAAAGAAAAAGGAAAGAAGGCCAGTTACCTAGAAAAATGAAAAGATGATGATACTGACACCAAATCTAAGGAAGACATCGAGATGGTGTTTGTGGCAGTAAAAGATAATTTAGATGAAGATGAAGAAAGGTATGTAGAAACTGCACTCATATCTAAAGTTAGTAAAAGTGATGTCTGGATCATAGATAGTGGCTGTACTCACCATAAGACCAGTGACAAGCAAAATTTTGAGACTTTTGAATACTATAAAGGTGGTTCAGTAAGAATGGGTAATGACACACCTTGTCCAATTGAAGGTAGAGGAACCATAATGTTGAATAACCAGATAAAATGTGAAAATTCTTATTGGGTAAATGGATTGAATTATAATCTATTGAGTGTTTCTCAGTTGAATAATTCAGGTCACAGAGTAGAATTTGAAAATAAGAAGGCAAAGGAAATCTGATTGGTACCGATGAACAAACAAAAGGTAACTTATTCTATCTGAATGATACTGACACCACTTGTTTGATTGCTACAAATGAAGACATATGGTTATGGCACAAAAGATTGTGTCATGTGAACTTTGACAACATGATAAAGATTAGTAAAAAGAGAAATGTTAGAGGCTTACCGACAATGAATAAGCCTGACAACATCATGTATAAGAATTTTCAAAAAGGTAAGATGAAAAAGTCTAGTTTCAAAAGAAAAACCCATACATCTAATGCAATTCTAGAATTATTCCATATTGATTTATGTGGACCCATGAGGACAAAGAGTTATTATGGAGATAGATATTTCATTCTCTTTGTTGACGGATTTTCTAGAATGATGACAATTATGTTTCTAAAAGATAAATCAGAAGCATTCAAGATGTTTAATTGGTACAAAGAAATGGTTGAAAAACAAAGTGGTGAGGAGTTAAAATGCTTAAGATTAGATAGAGGAGGGGAATTTATTTTAGATGAATTCACTAAATTATGTAATGAGCATGGAATCAAAAGACGGGTCTCTGCACCAAGAACACCACAACAAAATGGAATTGTTGAAAGAAGGAACAGATCCATAGTTGATTATGCAAGGACACTGATCATAGAGAAAGGGATCACCCAAATCTTCTGGAGAGAAGCTGTCAATATTGTTGTTTACACATTAAAAATTTTACAATTAAAGAAAGACACCTTATGAGCTTTGGTATGGTTACACACCCAATGTGAGTTATTTCAAAAAATTTGGCAGTCAATATTATATCTTAAAAGATGATAGAAATGGAAAAATTGACTCCAAGAGTGATGAAGGAATCTTTCTAGGGTATTCTATCAAAAGCAAGGCTTATAAATGTCTTAATAAAGCCTCTAACAAAATTGTTGAAAGTGCAAATGTAAAGATAGATGAATTTGCAGAGAAGAATGAAAAGGAAAGCACTAAAGAACCAGAGGAATACAATAGGTTTTCTTACAATGAATAACCTGACACTCTACCTGACCAACAATATAGAGCTCTTGAGAAATAGATCATTGCACCAAGCATCAGGCTACAAATACCGACGATTAGGATAATGCTCAACATGATGTACAGAGTGATGTAGAACAGAATGAAGGACAAAATGATGATCAAGTTGATAGACAAAGAGATGAACCTATGCTTGCCAGATATCTCAGAAGGAACCATCCATAGAACCAAATCATAGGAGATAAAAGGGCTGGTATGAGACCCAGAAGTAAGTGTCTAAATACAAGATGTCTTATTTGTGATTATGAGCCAAAATATGTCAATGTTGCACTTGATAATGATGAATGGATAAGTTCTATGAATGAGGAGATTGAACGAATAGAGAAAAACAAGACATGGACACTTGTACCGAGACCAGATGACAAGAATGTCATTGGTACAAAATGGATATTCAGGAATAAGTTGATGAGAATGGAGAAGTCAGTAGAAACAAAGAAGGACTAGTATGCAAGGGGTATGCACAAGAAGAAGGGATTGACTATGGAGAGACCTTTGCACCTATTACTAGGCTAGAAGGAGTGAGAATATTTCTTTCTTATGCTGCATATAAAGGCTTTAAGGTATACCAAATGGATGTCAAGTCTGCATTCCTAAATTGAATACTTGAAAAAGAGGTATACATTGAGCGACCAGAAGTGTTTGTTGATCCAGACAAGAGGAACATGGTATGTAGGCTACACAAAGCCTTGTATGGATTGAAACAATCACCCCAATCCTGGTATAAAAGACTTCATTCCTATCTTATAAGTATTGGATTTGTACAAACTAGTGAAAATAGTAATCTTTATTTGAAGGAAGATACTGATGCTAACATTTTGATTGATGATAATTTGTTGGTGACATCATATTTGGAGGCAATGATATACTATGCAAATCATTTGCAAATGAAATGAGAAAAGAGTTTGAGATGTTTATGTTTGGAGAGATCAAGTTCTTTCTTGGTCTACAGATCATGCAACAAGATGAAGGTATTTTCATTACACAATCCAAGTACATCAAAGAAATACTAAAAATATTCAAGATGGAAGAATCCAAACCAGTTGGAACACCGATGGCAACTGGATGCAAGCTGACAAAGGATGACAAGTCATCAAAGGTAAATTAGACTTTGTACAGATCTATTATTGGAAAACTCATGTATGTTGTACATACTAGACCAGATATTGCACATGCAGTAGGAATAGTTGCAAGATTTTTTGCTAATCCCAAAGAATCACATATGACTGCTATGAAAAGAATTCTAAGATATCTAAAGAATACCAAGGAATATGGCTTGTGATATAGATGAGAAGGAAAATTTGAACTTAAGGTCTTTACCGACGCTGATTGGGCTAGAAATATTGATGACCGGAAGAGCACAACTAGAGGAGCATTCTTTATGGGTGACAGACTTGTCACATGGATCAACATGAAGCAAGGATGCATCTCTCAGTCAACTGCAGAGGCAGAATATGTTGCTACTATTGCAAACTGCTCAAATATTGCATGGATTAAATAGTTACTAGAAGGTATGCATATGCAAATTCTAGAACCATTGATTATCTATTGTGACAATACCAGTGCAATAAACATTTCCAAGAATCCAGTCATGCATGCTAAAATAAATCATATTGCCATCAAGTATCATTATTTAAGAGAACAAGTTCAAGCAAAGGAGGTGATACTTGAGTATGTGCAATCAAAGGAACAATTGGACGATATCTTCACCAAGACACTGCCCAAGGATGCATTTGAGTACTTGACAAAGAGACTAGGGGTCATACCCTCGTCTACTAGTTAGTAAGATGACTAGAACACTGCATCAGCCTACATATTATCAGAATATCATTCATGTTGATGAAAGCAGAGATATGGACTTCAAAGATAAATCTATAAACAGCAAGGTATTTGTCTAATCCGAGCACAAGAGTTATTACCGATGGATTGGGAAATTCAAGGAATATATTATGGATAGAAAGGATCTGTTTGACATTACTGTCAAATATTTGTTTGACAAGATGTTTGTTTGGCATTGCTGTCAAAGGGAGAGAGATATCTCATTATCATACTGATAAAGGGAGAGATTATATCCATTATCATCTCACGGAGAGATTATATCCATCAAAGTATCCAAAGGGAGAGATGTACCAAAGAATGGGAGAGTACACACAAAGGAAAAGAATTTTTGACAAGAGACATCAAAAGAAAAGAGAACAGTCAAAGGGAGAGAGTTTAACATACAAGAAGAACAAATCACATCAGAGAAAGAAAGATTCTACATCTATCCAGTGAAGGGATTGAAGATAAAAAGAAAGTTGCAAGAATCAAACCAAAGCTATTTGAGCTTACCGAAAGCCAGACATTTTTAATAGTTACATTAGAATAGCTTGATGAAACTATATATTTCATATTGTATTAGCAATAGTATAGTATGATAATGTAGCATGTTTCCATCAATGCCAAAGGGAGAGATTGATGACATGTAACTGATTGAATGTTTGAAGATGTTAAGTTGATGATCATGCAAGGCATTAAATTAGTTAATGTATTGTATTTTCATTGATGTCAATTTGATATAATCTGTATGGTCATGGAAATACTACCAAGGGCTTCAAAGAACTGATGAATCAAGGCTATGCTATCAGTAATGCATACAAGGCAAGTACTCACAAAGTGACTGTATAAACTGACGGAGTGCACACCGATGGTTAGAGTAAAAGAGCAGAGTCAAAGTGTTGCCTGATGAGAAAATACACAGCATTACCGATGAGAAAAGTTACAGTGTTTCCCAATAAGAAAAATACAGTATAACTCGACAGACAGAATTACAGTGTTGCCCGACGGAATAGACAAGGACAGAGATCCAAATGAAAACTGAAGTCACACTGATGGAACAATTAGTTATCATCGATGACTAACTGAAGCGTTGACCGACAAAATAGAGAGTTAGGAAAATGACAAAATGCTTAGCTGTCAAGAAGCAGAAGATAGACTTAACTGATACTTATCATTTTTTTAATCATCCAGATAAAGCCGAGGATAAGTAACTATTTTAAAGCTGATTTGTCCAGTTGGCAAGAAGATCTCTTTGAGATAAAACTGGAGTTTTCTTTAAATCTAATTGGTGAGAATTGTGGATCACGCAAAGAATCAAGAAAGCCAAGAAAAGGTAAATCATGTCTATAAAGAAACAAACTCAATTCATTATGCATTGGTGTGTGGGGTGAAAAAAGAGAAGAGGAAAGATGCTAAATAAAATCTAAAGGAGAAGAAAGTCTTCATTCAATCCCTATCAACAAGCTGAGGAAAGATCTAGATTTTGTAGACACCGACGAATAGTGAGACAACATCATAGAGAAGAATAGTGTGGAGCAAAGTTATAGAATTGATTATATTGATCAGAGAGGTAATGCCCTTACAATAGATCTAAAAATATTCGATTGAGTTGTATGTATGAACAGATCATTAATGTTTCAGTTTAACCATTGAAGCATCAAGTCTCTTAACCAAGCAGGACTTAAAAGTCTTCTACAATTGAGATACATCCCAAGGAGTATCAAAAATTTTGATCATGAAAGTAGCATTGGATATGCTCGATACCTATTAACAGGCCAAGTGAGTGTTTGATCAAGGATGGTAGCATTAGATGCCATATACTAGGTGACAAACTATCTTTTAAATCCTCTAACAAGGTCACACCTAACAGTGTGTTTGTAACCTTTAACAGGGTTGGCTCTTAACAGGGCTCACTTCAGAAGAGTGAAAATTTGGGGTACCAGTCCCAGTGGTTTTTCCCTTAACAGGGTTTCCACTTTAAAAATCCATGTGTCATGTGTTTATGTTTATTTACTTTAATGTTTTACATTTCACATATATGCAATTCTAGATTGATCGGTATACTCTGCATATTTACTGTGTTTCGGTAAATAGTTGACTACTTATCGGTAATCATACAGAAGAGATATTTACAAAGCAATCTGACAAGTAGTAAATTGATATAAGTAATTCAAGGCACTCATCTTGTAGGAAAAAAGATAACTAGAGGCATAATTTATGGTTATAAGTTTTAAGGGTTGATTTAAGGATTAGTTTTTGAGGCTACTAATTCACCCCCCACCCCCTTCTTAGTTATTACTAATAGTTAGATCTCTTCCTTCAAGGATTTGAAGCATTTAACAAGGAATTCTCTAAGGATTAATTTGACATGTTAGCCGATACCATGGATGATTTTTTTGGGTACGTCCTATCATGATTACAAGTCATTGATGACATTAAGTTTTTCCATTAGTATGCAAAGAGAAAAAAAGTTGTTCAAACCATCAGTTACAGTACACCAAAAGTCAGGTTTTCAGTTTAGACCAAAAATGCTAAGTACAAAGGAAAACCGACGACACGGTGTAAACTAAAATTGCAAAGTGAAAAGAATAAAGAGGAACCTGACAGAGAGGAACCTGACAAGTAGGATACAGTGCTAACCAAGAGAACAAAAAAAGAGCAACCCGACAGACAATTCAACCAAAGAACACCAAAAGATAGTCAACTGATTTCAGAGCATAACCAATCGACAGAAACCAAAACTCAGTTAAAGCCCACAAAAAGTGGATCTGAATTCCACGTCAGATAAAACAATTATATTCTATTTATAGAGTTTTTTTTTGTTTTAAATCCATTTCTTGAGGAGAAAGAAACATCATTGTAATTTTTTTAATCAGTCTAATTGATTGGAAACAAATTAACTAGGAGATCAAGTTCAAGTTGTAAACCTTTGATCATAGAATTAAAGTTGTAAATCGTGAAACTTGATTAGGTCAATCTATCTTATAAATAGATGTTGTAATCATTCAACTAGATGGATGAGAGGATGAATGTAGCCTACAAGAACATCTACGGATCAGACTAAAAGTTTCAAGAAGTAGAACAACAAAGGATGAATTTGGTTACCAATAACAAAGAACAAAGGCTACCGAGCAACAGAGGTATTGATCAATAACATTAGGTGATACATTTATACATGTGAATTGTAAAGGATCTATAATCAGAAATAGTTAGATTGCATACACTCAAGTCAATTATTATTTTTGTCTACTTTCTAACAAGAGTATCAAATAGAAGAAATCCTTTCAAGAAAGGTGGATTTAACCATCCTATATTAAATCTCTTAACCAAGTGCACACTAAATAGTGTTGCAAAAGCTCTTAACAGAGTAGACCTTAACCAGTCTCAATAGATACACCTAACAGGGTAGATCATCAGAAGTGATCAAAATTGTAAGCCTTAACCAACCCCTTCCAATCTATAGATAGTGAAGATTTTGTGGGTCTCATCCCCACCGCAGTTTTGCCTCTAACAAGGTTTTCTGCGATATCATATCTTGTGTTATGTGTTAAATACTTTCATGAATGTTTCTATGAATGTATATGTGTTTGATTAAGTTTATGAATTGATACATATCACACAAAGATAGTATAGAATAGATGGTTGGTTATGCAATTGATTAACACAATGGTTAAAGGATAAAAGAGATAAAAGTTTTAGAGGTACTGATTCACCCCTCCCCTCTCAGTAAACACTTCCCATTATTTCCAATAATTGGTATCAGAGCTAGATATCTTATTTGGAAAGCTTAAAGACTTAAGAGAAAAGATAATATAATGGAGAAGTACAAACTTGACAAGAATATTGAGAATTAGAAGATAGAAATAAAAATCTTCTATGAGCAGTATAAAGAAGCTAGAATCAAGATGAGACAACTACTGGATGAAATAAAAGTAATGGCTACTTGGAGCAATGAAAAAGAATACCATGAAGAAGAAATACAATATTTATTTGAGTCATCAATCTATAACTAGAGAAGCATTAGACACATCTAAAGAAAGCATCATAGGCTTAAATGAAGCCAATCAAAATCTGACAAAGCTGGTAAGAATGCTACAAATTGGTCGAGACACATATGATAAAAATGATTGATGTCATGAACAATGCTAGGCAAGCTGACCAAGAAAGATGGGTGAAATGAGGTTGTCACTAGCATTTACTCGGCCAACCGGAGCTGATGGAGCAGATGATTTGATGCTAGGACAGACAGTTTGAAAGATACATTATGGAGCTACTTTCAACTAACCCTCATCGTAAGTTTTGGCATCAACTGAGATTGCCTTGCCAAATTGAAACAAAGTCGAATCGCTCAAAACCGAGAGAGGTTGTTGTAGACCTTGACAACATGATCATGTATCCCCTAACGGTTTGTCAATACCTCTCATGAGGTATGAGATACGAGCTTTGGAATATTTCTTCCCAATCATTCTTAGTGCACCTTGGGGACACTTGGGTCGAGCATCGTCATGAGCATTCCAGTGACTCCGTGGGTGGAATGGGATTGTCACTGGCGTTTACCAGACCAACTGGAGCTGATGGAGAAGACAGTTTGATGCCAGGATGGATGTTTTGAAAGATAAAATATGGAGTCACTCCATGAGAATCAGAGTGTTTTCATTCATGGAATGATCTATTTCATTACAAAAAGACCAAACTGTCAAGTACAATCTGTGACTTTAAAAGACCAGTCAGCACCTATTGATGAAATCTGGTTCAAATGAACTTTCATAGAATCAAATATTGTTTGAAATGATGAAAATAATATCCTTAAAGAATTAGAAACAACAATCAAACTTGTAATAATTTAAACCATGCAAATGATATAAGTAAATAATCAAAAATTATGAGTGTTCATTACCTATTTCTGAGAAAATGTGTACTTAGATCCCTTGTTGGCACTATTGGCCACCCATACATGATTTTGGTCCTAAGTCCTTATCAAGACTTCTAGGACATTAAACTTTTAAATCAAATTGATTGTTACAAATTTCCATTATAGGCTTCCAAAGATCCCAATTAACCTTTAAGGATTATTTTATCCTTATATCTCTGATTGGATCCATGGTGACCCTAGGTGTCTTCATAGGTGCTCCTACACCAAGTTACAATCCACATTTAAAACCAAGTTAATGACTCAAAAGTAGAATCTAAGAAAGGCATGAAATTAATGTATTGAATTTAAGCTTAACAAACTTAGAAAACCTTGCACTGAGTTAAATTATTACCTAGTCAAGTGTTCCTGAAGAGTCATCTCTTTTCTTTAGGGTCTCTAATAGCTCTTCATGATCAGTAGTACTAATAGTCCAAAGTTATTTTGTCTTTGTCTTCCTTTATGCTTTGACAACTTGACATTTTTTTCTATAACAAGGTGTGAATACATGAGAATAGTTTTGTGCTTCTCATAGTCTTCAAATGCAGGAATTCCATTCTTTCTAATCATGTATGTTCGCAGCCATGTTCCCGCAACAACAACTGAACCAGTAGGATACATGAACCCATCACCATCTATAATCGGTTGTGAAAGCTTTTGTTTACCTAGTACACAATGTGCTAACCAATAATCTAACCTCTCATCATTCCCTTGCAGTGCAACTAATGCAAAAACATCTCCTGGCTGCAGAAGATCTGAAAGATGGTCATACTCAACCGAAGTCTCCATGTCATCATTTCTTATAGAGAGTGTCAAAGATAAAGGAGATAGATACTGTAGAACCCATGCATCCACCCACTCACTTGACTCACAATGATCCCAATCATACTAAAAACACATGGGGAAAAAACAAGCCAACTCTTGTGTACAAATGGTCCATGTACTACTATCAGAGATTCGGAATGAATGCATTTTTTAATAGTCTTTCACTGTTTGAAAATCCAATCTATCTCCTATAGTTCCCTCCTCAACCAACCAAAATAATCTACACACTATAGAGTCAAGAGTCCCCCTGTGAAAATGCTAAAGTGCACCAATCAACAATAGAACAAGCATCAAGAAGTACAACACCTGAAATCTTCAATATCTCCTTAACTAGAGCTATCTTCACACACACACCTGCTCCATCACACTCCCCTTTCCCATGCCCTGAATCAAAAAAAACTCCAAATATGAGGTACACCTCTCTCCACATGCATTCTACAAAACTAATAAAACATTATGGCATTCTTAAATTGACTAGTGCAAATATCCGACCAAATGAGATGCCTATCCATAGCAATATCATTTTCCTGCAAGAAGTCAAAATAGTTCTAAATAAAAAGTTGGACAAACTCATGAGAGTGAGACCTATCATCACACATATAAAAATGGTACTCTCTGATATCTTTTGCTCATCTTTTGTGCTATCAGGCAAATATTTATATGTGATGTGTACAAAAATAGCAACATGAATGGAATTGTAATATTGAGCTTGAGTCTCATTTTGGGCCTGCAATGTATAGTTCTCCATAAAGTCGACAACGGATATTATAGTTCCAATGGGGAAAGTGTCCTTACACATCCTGAATTGTTGATCCAACCATTGAGACCTATGACTATGCCTTGCATACTTGTAAAAAATATTTTTCTTGAAATCTGAAATAAAATTAGCAACATTGTATTCTTTTGCAACTAATACACATCTAGAGCCTTCACCTCCACTCTTCAATGTATATTTCACTGTTTCATATACCTTTTTTTGGATGAGTATTTTTCAAAAATCATTTTCCAAACCCTCATGAAAACATGTAGTAAACTTGGACAAGTCACCACATTCTGAGCACTTGTCATATAAGCAATCCTTTTTATAAAATAAACAACCTTCATCTCTACGACATAAAAATTGATCTAGCAAGTCTCTTGATGATTTGGGAAGACCACTTGCACCACAATCCTCTAGAATTTCTTTATTATGAAAAGTAGAATGAATGGACCGTAATAGTTCATGATGCATTGAAAACTCAACATGATATTTGCAACATGTATTCTGAATCTAGAGGGGTACACAATAAAATGTTTTCATGGATTCAAAAGACCTTTGTGATATTTTCAATGTTGGATGTGCTGCACAAAATATTTTATACAACATTGTTTGACTTACCTCCACATAATGTTTAGGGTGTGGAGTGCGGTCTCGATTGCCAACTCTCAACTTCAAGACATCCTTCACATTTGGTGACACTCTTGAGTTAGCATGCCAAAATTGCTGAATTTCATCTTTGACAACATTTGTTAGCTTCTTATAAAAACATGGAAGTCTCCCACCGTAAGCCCATTTATGAATTCAAAGTGGATCATCAAGTCTTTCTCTTCTTGCAAGTGCTCTATCCAAAATTTTACGGTCTATATTGAAGTCAACACAAGTTTGTCTCATCAAATGATCCTTTCTCAACTGATGACTTACTAAGGAGGTTGTAGTAACCCTTTGAGCATCTCTCTTGTCTTTTTCTCTGCTAGTCTTCCCAATTCTATTGAGAGCATTGAAAAGATTCTTCACAATAATGGCATTTCTCTCCATTTTCTTGTTCACATGAATCTTCAATTTCACAAGCATAGGTATCATCTTTTGCCTCTTTAACAACTGCACAAAAATTTGACATTGCTCAACCAATGTCTTGTTTCCAAAAAATTGATCATAAAGACTTGAAGCCCACAACCTAGTGGTTCTATATGATCTCTTTCCTTCCCAACTATTCATAATCTTCTCCTCAATTTCAATTAACCATTTAGGTGTTCTTGAAAGCCCTGAATTTGAAGTTTGATTATCTTTATTACAAGGGACTTCATTTTGCATATAAATTGGAGATGTGTAACGTTCATGTGGTTCTTGTGCAACATTTTCATTCCCCAAGTCTACATTTTCAATCTCCATTGGTACATTTTCATCTTCATTCCATTCATTGTCATTCCCCAAGTGTACATTTTCATTCCCCAAGTCTAAATTTTCATTCTCCGTCTCTACATTTTCATCTTCACTCCATATATTATTTTCAAATTCAACAGCCTCTTCACTTGCAACTACATTTACGAGGTCACCTTGGTTAATGTTTAACATACATTTTCTCTTTCTTTGGTGATTTTCCCTATCTTTTTCCCTGTATGCTTGAATTTCTTCATCTGTCACCTTCCTCTTCTGTTTGTACTTTTGACGACTGATGATTGTCATCGTGAGACCAAAAGTTGACAGAAAACAACTTAAATTAACTAACTTTCAAAAAATAGGCCCCCGATCACTTTTTTTATCTGCAACACGTCTGAAACTCGTGAAAAAGTCTGAAATTTTGTGATTCTCTAGTCTGTGGGGGCAGGGAATATTTTGGTAAAAGTTACACCAGTTTAATATCGGGTACCTGATATTTTAAGGTACCCGATATTTTTGGGTACCCGAACAAATGGCGGGACCTAAATGAAATAATTGAACGTTTACATATAAAAGGT
>MU227256.1:42997-61999 GCA_018584345.1 Thuja plicata | reverse complement strand
GGGACACATTAGAACACTCAAGTGTGTCCCGAGGGGTCCTACGACCTCTTGGGACACACTTAAGCCTTACAATGTGTATAAAGGGGTTATGGGGTCTTCCTAGGGGTCTTATGACTGTTATAAGGTGTATTAGGACCCCTTAGGACACTCTTTTACACCTAGGGACACATTGGAACACTCAATTGTGTCCCAAGAGGTCCTACGACCTCTTGGGACACATTTAAGTGTTCCAATTTTTCAAAAGGGGTCATGGGGACTTCCCGTGACCCCTTTTTAAACATTGGAACACTGAAGTGTGTCTCAAGAGGTCATAGGACCCCTTGGGACACACTTGAGTGTTCCAATGTGTCCCCGGGGGTTAAATAGTACCCTAAGGGGTCCTAGTACACCTTCTAGTGCCCTCGGGGGTCAAAGAGGGTCCTAAGGGGTCCTAGTACACCTTCTCATGTGTTAGGACCTCGAAGAAGACCCCATGACCCATTTCAACACATTTGAACAGTCAAGTGTGTCGCAAGGGTTCGTATGACCCCTTCGGACACACTTAAGTGTTTTAAAGTGTCCTCGGGGGTCACAAAGGGACCTACGGGGTCCTATTACACCTTCTCATGTATTAGGACCTCTAGGAAGTCCCCATTACCCCTTTCGTCGCATTTCAACACTCAAGTGTGTCTCAAGGGGTTGTACGACCCCTTGAGACACACTTGAGTGTTCTAATGTGTACCCAGGGGTTACAGAGGGACCTAAGGGGTCCTAGTACACCTTCTCACGTGTTAGGACCTCTAAGAACCCTCTATGACCCCTTTGGAAACCTTTTGGATGCCTTATCCTGGTGTAATTAACCTATATATTAATATGTCCTATATACTATATATTATATATACTATACTTTATTTTATTATATATTCAACAATATTTAATATATAATATATAATACATATCATATTGAATATATATTTTTTACTATATATATATATTATAATATAAAATACATATTATATACAATTTAAATATGAAGATATTATGTGATATATTGTAAAATACATATTAAAATTTAATATATATAAAATAATATATAATATATGATATATATATTGTAACATTTAATATTAAGATATATTATATAATATTTAATGTAAAATATATATTATATAATATCTAATATATAATAGATATTATATAATATTTAATATATATAATACATAATCTAATATATAATTTTTGATATATAATATAGGAGGGAGAAAGGGGGGGAAAATGTAAGAGGGAGAAAGGGGTGGGAAAATTTAAAAATCAAAATTGTGTTGTCATTTTTGGGTACCAAAAAATATTGGGTACCCGATTATTTCGGATACCCGACTATGCTCGGTATTGCTTTGTACACCAAACCTAATTGCTCAATTCTAAAAATAACACAAAAATGTGTTTTTCTTTTGTTTCTCTGAGTTCCAAACTTCGACCATGTAGTAGACGACTTTTTTTTCACCTGAATTTGATGAAATGAAAAGGGTATCTTAAGGAGATTATTAGCTTTCTATCGATATAATTGTTGTTAGATTTTGAATTCGATAAGTAATTATTAGTTATTTTCTAATTGAGTTACCTCTATAGTGTTGATTTATATACTGATTGAAAAACAAATATAACTTTCAAACAGTATAACATTTTTGAAATCTGAAAAATGCGTCACATTCTATGCTTCGCCTACTATAACGGAAAAAAATTTGAATTTTGTAAATTTTTCAATGAGTTAAGGTGGTCAGACAGAGTTTTTTTTCTGAAAACGTTGTAGCAGAAAATTCATAATTAATTATTTTTGGAATAAAATTTAAAAAAAATATGCATCACATCTGGGCATGAGTCTACTACTTATATATATAATCTTATAAAAAAATATTATCATTTGATTATGATTAAGATGGTCAAACATACACCTACTTCTTATTTTTTTCCTGAAATTTTTGTACTACTGCATTGAAATCTATACTTTTCACCAATCATTTTTTTTTTTCAGAAAAGGCCTAGTAGTTTAGAAACTACATTCAATTTCATACAGACTCTATTCTTACAAATTTTTTATATTAGGTTGATAGCTAGTTCAAATTTTCATGTCAAGTTGACTAACCCTGATTTGCTGATTTTTCATTGTCACTTAAGGGCATAGTTTGGCCCCTCATGATCTTGCACATACCCAGATAGTCGGCCAGATCTACTAACAAAACATAATGTGGACCTTGGTTAACCACATATAATCAATCTCCCATGGTGTATCATCAACCTCAAACTCAAAAAAAAGTCATCATATCAATATGATAGGCTCGCATATGGATCTACTATGCCTTTGTAACTGTTCTTCACAGTTTATCAAAAAATGTCAATCAGATCTTCATAACTCAAACAAATCATATCAGAAAGTGTTGTTAATCTGGGATATGATAAATTATACCATCATGATTCTCCCCCTAGGTTCACACCTCAAAATGTTGTATTGGGTATCTGTACCAAACCATTTCTTGAACCCTGTATATTATCCTATTCTTGTCATATTTAGCCAATTCTTCCTTCAATCTATCGGTATGAACAAAAGAAGTGTTGCAAAAATGTGGAACACGTACATTTTCCATCAATTAGAACATATAATCCCTCAATAGCAGTGTTTCTTTCCAAAAATCTCCCCCTTTGGCATTAAAAAATGACTAAGTGTCAAAATGTCAAATACACTAAGTGCTCTAAAATCAAAATTTCACATGCTTTCCCACTAGCTCTACCTAAGCTGAATAAGGCATTTTTCACTACATATCTCTCCCCCTTTGACATCAATGGAAAAGGCAGGGGTCCAAAACCAAAACTCTTCTACCAAAACTCCTATATATGCCACCTATATACAATTATATTATTTATACTTACAAGAGCTTAATAACATCAGAAAATATGCTCCTTAAAGCACCAAAATCTCTATCCCAAATCTTCTTCAGGTTATCAATGATCTTAATCTTACCATTTATATGGGATATTCAAGCTTCTCTTATTATTTTAGGTCAGGTGCATCAAGCGAGTTGTACATTGCCTTTGCTTCTATCAAACCACTAAACAAAATATTTGTCTTAGGAGATAACAAGATTCTAAGCTCATCGATGTTGGCATTATGCTCAAGTTTTGGAGATGATATGTAGAGAGGTCATGACTGGATGCATAATTTATGTCCTTGATGGAAATATATTCAAATATCATAATTATAGTGATTGATAAACATTGTACATGATCAGTAAAGAGTAGTTCAACTATGTATGTTGACTAGTGTCCAGGAAGAACAATATTAAACAGATGATGGTAGTAGTCAAGTTAAGAAAAGATTAATATGTTGCACTTAGAGATATAGTATGTATATGGTATAAGGAATCTATGATTCCATTCACAACTTATTTGGTTGAGCGCTGATAAATTTTTCAGTGTCACAGACACTAAGACAGGTACTCTTATGTTCTTGATCAACTAGTCAGGTGATTACAGATCGATGAGTGGTAAAGTATATGTGATCATTTCTAATGATATGATGATGTGGAATAAAGTTTATACATCCAATGTATCAGTATTTACAAGATTGATGCAAGCATTTAAGATAGATTTAAGGAGTTGCACTGGAGAAGTAAAAGCATGTTTTATTATCTTGGAGATATAAACTTGCAGATCTTATCCTAACCTAATGCGGTCATGGTAATTTGTTTATTCCATCGAAGTTATCAATTTGACACATGGTTTTGTTGCAAGAAAACAATTTGAAGAAAAATATTAAGGAGGTGCAAGTTGTTTATATAAGGGAACTGCTCATATTGAAAAAGGAGATATTATTGAAATGTTATTGTTACTGCTGAAACTTTTTTTGGTGATTAGGGTTTTATAATTTCTTATTGAAGTTGCGATCAGAGAGAAAAGAGTATTTTCACAGTACATAGAACTGAAAAGGATCTGATATGAAATTAGTTTCATTCTACAGATTAACTATCTTGTCATTCCCTAGCAATTGTAGCAGATCAAATCCTCTAACAAGGTGAACTCTAACAGGTTATTAATTGTAAATCCTTTAACAAGGTGACTTCTTTATTGAGGTTTTAAATCCTCTAGCAAGGTAGATCATAGTTGATCTTACTGTAATCCTAATAGTTTACTAATCACTTCTAATAGGGTGAACCTTTAGAAAGGATATTTGTAGCTCCTAACAGGGAAAACTCATTTACTGGAGTATTGGGCTTGTAGGTGTCATCCCCACCGTGGTTTTTTCCCTCTTACAAGGGTTACCACATGAAAATTAATTGTGTTATGTGTTAAAGTTATGGATGCTAGATATTGTTTTCTATTATTTATTTATTTCATTCATATGCTTTGAGGTTAAGAAGTTGCTAGTGTATTTAATATGATTGGTGGTTGAATTAAGTCAATGCCTGTTTGTATTGATTCACCCCCCCCCCCTCCTCTTAGCCACAAGATATCCAACAATTTCTATCNTTCCCCCCCCCCCCCTCCTCTTAGCCACAAGATATCCAACAATTTCTATCAAAGCTTAGGTCCTTTTGGTGATAAGTTTAACAACTTGAGGGAAATATCCTTATAAGTCAACATGGATAGATACAAGTGCTATGTTTTAACCGTTGTGGTCAGTGGAAAGAACTATTTGACCGCGATGTCTAATGACTACATTCTCATGTTATAAATATGAGAAAGTAAACTCTTTTCTCACTTTGCATTCTAACGAAGTATATTGGAAAATATTTGGCTACATTCCATAGCTAGAATTGTTTGTGTTTTTGGATTAATATTCGCGTGGAAGACTCTAATTGGTGAAGTCAAGATTTTGGCTTGAACTATAAATATACTTACACGAATCATTGTTTCTATTGATTCACTGTTAACATTATGGATACTCCATTTTTGGTGATCGACATCATTAATGAAGCAAGACCCATATTCAAGTTACACCTGATGAAGGCAAATGAAAATGATCCAATGGGTACCCTATCTTTGATACCACGTGGTGTATTGTTAATAGAAAATATATGTTCATTCATTAATTGCAAATTGGAAGAACTTGGAACTGATGACATCTACAATGAATTTCTTAAGTTGAGCGATGGTGTGAAGGTAAAAGAAGAACACATGCATTTGGTTCAAAAAGGTTTTACTTATGTTGCTGAGATACATGAAAAGTTTCATCCAAAATGCATAAGATATGTTTTGAGCAGAGTACATGATCAATTTATTTGGCTGGATAAGCCTCTCAAGATTTAAAAAGAGTAAATCCATAGAGTTACTGGATTTTGTGCTACCGGTGAAGCACCTACTCTACGAACTATTGCTACAAATCTGGTTACTCACTTAACCAAATCCAAAAAAGATCACAGAGCCATTACTATCAAGGATATAACTGAAAAATAAGTGAGATTCACTTCAATGGTGATAGAATATAGAGTATATCAGTCTAGTCCATTGAATAGTGTACCTAGTGGACCTATTCATGTTGCATACAAAATGGTGAAGGAAGGTGCAAAATATGACCTTTGTGAGATGTTGAGGATTCAATTATTTGTGAACATGGAGAAGATCAATAAAGATAAGAAGCATTCATTCAAACATGTATCACTCCTGGTATGTATATTCTTTTACTTACAGAATCATTTTCCTAGAATAGCTTCTATTACATGGTCAAAGGATAGACCGGTAGTAATGCAGATTAAGAAATGCATAGGGACTTTAGGAAACAATTTTGATTCAGTTATGTGGGGTTACTTTAAATATTTTCAAAGTAAAATGTACCTAAGAGAGAGAATTTCAACCAGTATTGTTCAGAAGTACAAAGATGATATCAATTTTCTAGTAGTTATAGATACTTGCATGTTGCAAGAAGTGCAACCTAGAACATATTGGATGTCTGCTATGGGTTATGAAGTTGATAGTAATATAGTCATTATTCATGTTGATGTTCTATTATCTAAACCAATTTATACTTCAACACCTAGGTTTGGAACTTATGAAGAGTCATCAATGAAAATTTACAATGAGTTGAGAGCACCAGTAATCCAAAGAAAGATCAGGAAACAAGTTTTCAACCTAGCCAAGTTGAGTGGAATTACACTTGAAATGATGACAAGACTTAGAAAGAAAATGGAAAGTGAGAAATAAGGCACATCTATTGTAGGAGCTAAGGATACTGGAATTGAAGTAAAAGAGGTTACGCCTCAGAGAGTTACAAGGAGTTCAGTACTCAAACAAAATAAATCTACTTCCACTACTCCTATCAAGGCTAAGTCAGAGAAGAAGACACCTGAAACTATTTAGAGAACATACAAAAGAAAGAAAGAAATGGCATCAGGCTAAAAAGAGTCAAAAAGTAAGAAGGAAGGTAAAGAAAAGGCTGAAGGAGAAAAGGTCAAAATTGGGTCTGGGGAAAAAGTCCACTACTATAGAAACTGATAAAATTGACAATTCTATCATTCTTGAGAACATTGTTAAAGACATCAAAGAACATGGAAATATGACAGAAGTATGGACTCACTTTGACAAGTTTGATAGTGAAGAGAAATGGAATATTGAAGATGCAGTTGTAAAATCCTTACATATTTTTTGCAAATCACCTAGTAAACTTTATAAATATGTACCTAAAGAATTGTTTATTGAAATTAACAAAAGATGGAGAGAGGCTCTTAAGATTGACAGAGTAATGATACAGAGTAATGATATAGAGTAATGATGGAACATGAACTTACACTATTGCAACAGACACTATCTACCCAACAGATAGAATTAATAGTTGAATCAATGAGAGAAGAATCTTAGACAAATAACAGAGTTACGAGAATTCTCATTGGAGATACTCAATTGGTAAGAAATGAGACAATGCATTTATTGACAAAGTTTGTGAAGTTTGAGATTGTTGCTGAAGTTAAATCGGTTGAAGAGGCAAGGAAAACACAAGAGAGAGCAACTGAAGAGATTAATGAAGTCGTAGATAATGTTATCTCTAATACTATAGAATAGATTGTTCAGAAAGAGACAAGTAATAAGGATGATGAAGATATACATTCAGTAAAAAGAAAACTAGATCTAATCGGTGAAGGTAGCACAATAAATAAGAGAAAAACAAAGGATAAAACTAGTTCAGAAGAAAATGAAGAAGAATCTAAAGGTGAAGAAATACAAACAGCTTTTGATATTACTCAGATGAGCCCCAAAGAGCTATTGAAAATTTCATATACACTAAGGGAGAGACTTGAAAGGAACAAATTGAAGGAAAAGAAAAATAAGGTCAAAATACTAAAAGGAGCCAGAAACATAATCAAGAACTTAGTACCTAATGTGAGATATGAAAAACAAGATAATCCTATTGATAAATTGGGTATGTTTGTCAAGGTTGTTTCTGATCAAGTACCTAACTTGGAGAATGCACCTATGGAGTTAGCAATGAAAGAATATTGGAGACAAGGAGCTGACAAGTTGAAAGAGACCATAACAGTGAAAAAAAGAGTCACTTGTTGTTTTAGTAAATGAAATTAAGGACACTCTAAGAGAGAAAGGAAATATGCTTGTAAAAATTTCCAATGTTACATCCTTTACACGGGATGTAGAGAAGAAGAGAGAGGAATCCCAACAGGAACTTGATGATTTGATTACAAAATTTGATCCTCTAACCAGTTCAGTTTTAGCATATACTGCTAAGGTGAAGATGATTTCAGAAAACATGAAGATGTTGCAAGCTGAGAAAGATAACACAATATTATCACTTATGGAGCTGCAGACCTATCTAGCTCCCACTATGGATCTCATGCAACAACATGTGAGAGATGCAGATACAATACCAAGTCAATAGGAGGTGAACACTTTGAATGATATGGAAGGAACAACATTGGTTATAGATCGATAGATCTTATCTATGGAACACTTACAAACTCATGGGACACATCACTGGGTTTAGCAAAGATCAATTCAAGGAAATTTTTGACTGAATATAATTCTGGTAAGTACTTATAATCCTTTGTCATTGTTGACAAAAAGGGGGAGAATGATGTAAGATGTACATTGTATGAAAGAATTATGTAATATAATAATGTGAGGGGGGGTATGCTTTAAGTATGATTTGAGGATGATATTTTAGTATGCATGCAATGCAAGATTTTTTAGATGATTTTTAGAAGTTTTTTCTATCAATGCCAAAGAGGGAGATTGTTGGCATTATGCTCAAGTTTTGGAGATGATATGTAGAGAGGTCATGAGTGGATGCATAATTGGTTTTCCTTGATGGTAATATATCTAGATATCATGATTACATTGATCGGTAAACAATGTACATGATCGGTAAATAGTAGTTCAACTATGTATGTTGACTAGTGTTCAGGAAGAACAGTATTAAACAGATTATTGTAGTGGTCAAGTTAAGGAAATATTCAGACATTACACTTAGATATATAGTATGTATATGGTATAAGGAATCTATTATTCCAATCACAACTTATTTGGTTGAGCGTTCATAAAGTTTTCAGTATCACAGACACTAAGACATGTAGAACTCTCATGTTCTTGATCAACCGGTTAGGTGATTACAGATCAACGAGTGGTAAATTATATGTGATCATTTATAATGATATGATGACATGGAATAAAGGTTATACATACAATGTATTGGTATTTACAATATCTATGCAAGCATTTAAGACAAATTCAAGGAGTTGCGTTGGAGAAGTAAAAGCATGTTTTATTATCTTGGAGATATAAACTTTCAGATCTTATCTTGACCTAACATAGTCATGGTAAATCATTTATTTCATAAAGATTATCAATTTGACACATGGTTTTGTCATGAGAAAAAAATTTGAAGATCAATCTTAAGGCATTGCAAGTTTTTTATATAAGCTCGAACTGCTCATATTGAAAAAGGAGATATTATTGAAATGTTGTTGTTACTGCTGAAAAGTTTTTGGGTGATTAGGGTTTTATGATTTCATATTGAATTTACGATTAGAGAGAAGAGAGAAGCTATAGATTACAAAGAACTAAAAAGGATCTAATAGGAAATCAGTGTCATTCTATAGATCAACAATCTTGTTGTTCTCTAACAATTGCAACAGGTCAAATCCTCTAACAAGGTGAACCCTAACAGGTTCTTAATTGCAAATCCTTTAACATGGGGACTTATTTATAGATTTTTTAAATCCTCTAGCAAGGTATATCATAGTGAATCTTATTGTACTCCTAACAGTGTACTAATCACTTCTAACAGAGTGAACCCTCAAAAAGGGTATTTGTAGCTCCTAATAGGGAAAACTCATTTACTACAGTATTGGGCTTGTGGGTGTCATCCCCACCATGGTTTTTTCCCTCTTACAACGGTTTCCACATGAAAAATAATTGTGTTATGTGTGCTAAAGTTTTGGATGCTTAATATTTTTTATTTTTTTTTGTTTATTTCATTCATATGCTTTGAGGTTAAGAAGTTGCTAGTGTAGTTAATCCAATTGGTGGTTGAATTAAGTCAATACATATTTTTATTGATTCACCCCCCCCTCTAAGTCACAAGCTATCCACCAACCGATCCTCCCAATCACCCTTTCCTTTTCTGTGATCAAGATTTTAATTTTATCCATCAGAGAAATGGCTTGTCCTTTATGACTGGAAACTAAAATTGTCAAGAGATCAAATGATGTTTCCAGTTCGGACATATTGTTTTCACTCTCCTCTATCAATTTCTCTAAATTGTCAACATGTCTAGGATAGGTAATGCAATCTTGGTAGACCTTTCCACCTTCAAATAATACATCTTTGATACTTTGCATACCAACTCCTAAAGATGTTCTATCCTTTGCATTTAATGCATACAACTAATTATATCTCTTCTCATCAAACTCATTCTTCACCTTGATTATAGAAGAATTTTCTAGTGAATCAAAATGTGTACATACTGCATTGATTAAGCCCTTTAGCTAGCCAGATGGAGTGTCATTATGATCCTTCACATATGTAATAATGATCTTCTCTAATACATTGGATGTAAGACCCAAAATTTCACTATCTTTGATATGTATTTTCAATGTTTCCTTCCTTGCCTTTGCTTGAGTAACTAATGGAAGTCTCATCATTTGAATAGGGTTGGGTGTATTTAGACTGATTGGACCTTGAATTATCTCCATATAATCCATGTATATACTTTCCTCTTCTAATAACTCCTTCACTACCTCAGTAGTGTCTCTTGCCTCAACTTTTACTTCAGTCACCTTCTCCTCTATCACTTTCTCTTTCTCAACCTCCATTTGAACTGACTAAAATGAAACTTTATCCTTCTATCTTTCTCATATCTTCTTCACCTTTCTATTCTTCCTCAACATTCTTCTTCTCACCATCGTCATCATCCTTCTTACCTTCATCAATACTCGTAGGCTCAACTGTTATGTTGAATGGAACTTCAGAGATGTAAACATCAAGAACTTTATCTACTATGGGATTGTTGCTTTGCAATGGTTCAATTGAAGGTACATTGGTGTCATGAATATCATCATCAGCGTCTTTATTTAAAACTCCAAAGTTATCAGCTAGCAATATCTTATTCAAGATCTTTTATGTATCATGTATAACTTCATCTGTTTTCCCAATCATCAATTTATTAATCCTTGTTTTGCTTCTGAATCATTTCTTTACCTTCTCAAAAATGTTTTCCATCTCATCCATGGAAATAATAGGACAAATACCAACTAATACTCTTTATCTAATCCTTTTCTCTTTAGATTGTGTGCTCACTCTTCTTAATTCCAAAATATCATACAATTTTGTAGGCATATCTCACATAATCTCAACAAGTTCTCTATTATACTTGTTCAAATACTAAATAGTTGTTTCCTCAAGAATTATTTTCCTATTATCATCATATTTATCACAATACGTCTTAAGTAGCCCTAAATTGCCATGAACTATCAAATTTATAGAAATATTATTAACTGACATAGGGGATTACAAGTATTAGGTTTCATCTTCTTTCTTGTTGGCTCTTCATCAGATGGTTTTGCCTTTGTGACTTTAGCTAATTTTTCCCCTTCTATTCTCAACTCCTTAACTACATCATCTGAATTTTTATCTTCATCATCATCATCATCTACTGCAGCCTAATATTTTATAGGGACTTTTTTTAACCCTCTTACCAAACAGTTTAGGTTGTGCTTGTTGTTTAGGACTGATTTTCTTAGATGCAAAATTTTCCTTTGGAATAGTTATCTTTGGTGTAGTGATAGGATTTTCAGGTCAACTAGCTTAAGATGGAGTGTGCCTTCTTGTTTTTCTTGTCTTAGATGAGGATGCAATAGGGGTAGTTCTTGGTATAGCTGCATCAAAATCAATTGGATCCTATGTTTCCTTCTTCTCCTTTTCTTCTTCCAACTGCTTCTTCCTTGCTTCTCTCAACTTCTGAATTGGTATAGCATTCTTTCTGCAAGATGTTCAATCTCTTTTCTTACTTTCCTTTCTCTACTAGGTATTTTTACCTCTGAATGTACTTTTAGTGTCTTTTCTTTGTATGTACCAAACCTTTCTTTATTGGGATCAATAGGTATTTTCACCAAATCTTGAGAATAAGCATCAAGAATGATGTCATCAACTTCATAACGCATAGGCATAACCCATGAAATTCTTGGTTTTGTAGCTTCCATCAAAAAATCATCTATCTCAACCATGAAACATATTGTATCCTCATACTTGTCAATAATGTGTTTAGGAATTTTGTACCTTAAATGCATCTTATCTTGCAAATCTTTAAAGAAACCCCATAATGTTCTCATAGTCTTACTATCAAGCATATAATAAAAGTCTCTGATTTGGACTGCCACTGGTCTATTTTTGTTCCATTGAATATCACCAACACTGGGGAAATGATTCATGAAGTAGAAGAAAATATATAGAATCAAAGATCCATACTTGAATATTTGTTTATTGTCCTTCTTAATATTAGCAAATTTCTCCAGTAACTAAACTCTTAAAGCTTCACAAATATCATACTCACCATTCTCCTTAACCATTCTGTAAGTTGTATATATGACAGTCCTAGAAACTAAGTTTTCTCTACTTAAATGATAAATATTGTAGCCTAATACCACAGCAGCGAACCTTTCATCAGGTTATAAGATATCATTTACTTTCATTGATCTCTTATCCCATTGTGAACTAGTAAGATTAGTGACCAAATTTTTCTTGATAGACTTAAGTGGAGGTACTTCACTGGATGCATTGAAACCAATAATTATCTCAAGAACCTCCTTAGTGATCTTATAGGGTATTTCTAGCCACATGAACTAATCATGTATCCTACTCAAGACATATCTTATCCAGTCATTCTCGTCAAAATTAAGGAATTCTATGACCTATGCAATCTTCTTCTCCTCTAAGACCTTATACTCATCTTTCAGGTTAGAATTCACAGACAACCCTTTAAACAACTGATGTATATGATGGTTTCCTAGTTCATCCAACTTACAGTGAATGTATGCCCTAATATCCTCTACATGAAGTATGTTGTAAGAAACACATGAAAAAACACCTTGTGGATCATCCTCTAATGATTTATATGAATATTTTTCAAATTTCAGCCCAGGACGATCGACAATGTCTACAATCTGAGGCTTGTCCATGATTCCAAGTGGAGAATATCAAACAACGTGATGAAAATACCTTTCTCGTTGAATCAAGGATTTGCACTCAAAATATCTGCAAATCACCTTATATACCAAACAAATCACCTTGAACCGCTCTATAAATGCTTCCTCTTAGTTGCAAAGTCAATAATGAAGCATTGAAATACCCTAAAAGTTAGATGTAATTAATGGTTTGTACCCTAGCTATCATCTGGTCTTCAAACTGCAATACAAATATTCTTCTGTGAACCCTCAAAATAAAATTAGATTCCTTCAGAGTTGATTGGATCATATTTTGAACACCTTGATATGTCTGAATATAGTGTTTGCATCCATCTATCAATTTACATCAGGGGTTTTATAGATTTTTCATGAAAACTCCCCCTAGACCATAGGCCTAAATTCAATTTTGTGAAGGAATTTCCACACCAAATTCAGGTGCAGACTCATGATTTTCATTACTATCACCTTTTCTTACCAATGTTTTCTCATCTCCTTCCTAACCTCTTCTACATCAACTTTTTGTTTTCCCTTATCATTGTTCTGCATGTTATTGTTATTGTTCACCAGACCTCTGATGTTCATGTTCACATTTCCAAGCCTACAAAATATCATAATATGACCAGGATTGTTGCATTTGTAGCATGTCGCGTTGGATTGTCCATGTCTGTAGTTTGTCTGATTTCCCCTTGATCTTCAATTCTTAGCAATATGTCCAAAAATTTTCCATGTATAACATCTAACATTTCCTTTGTTTAGAGCATTGTTCATCTTGCAATCACTTGATTTATGCCCATATTTATTGCATTTGAAACATTGACAACAAAAATATGTATTCACTTTATTTCTACATTGTGCAGTCTTATGGCCAAATCTATTGCAAACAAAACATTTATCATTGAAATTTTGAGCATTAGGTTGTCTTACCAGGGACTTCTTAGGATTGTCATTTTGATTTTCTAATGAGGAATTTCTCTAACCAAATCTAGAACTCTCTCCTTTCTTAAAGCCAATACCATTTGTATCACCTTTAATTTTTTGCCTTTCAAGTTGTGCATCAAGATTTTCTAAGTTGGTATTGAATTTCTCCTTAAATTCATTTGTAGTAGGAAGTTCATTCTCAAGATCTTCAAAAAAATTTCTAAGTTCATCATCATTGTGTTTGGCTTTCTGAATAAGGTAGTCTTGATGCTTCTTTCTTCCTTAAATTTCCTCTTTTAGTATCCTTACCCTGGTTTCCATCTCATGTTTTGTCTTTTCACTTTCTTCTGTCTTTTCCTTCAAGGATTGTTCAAGGTTCTCCTCATTCTTCTTTCTTTCTTCAATTTCCTTGGTTAGCTTCATCACCACATATTCCATTTCATACTTTAGGACTTCTCTATCTTTTGCAAGTTCCTCTCTTTCATATGTCTTCTTCTTCAGGTTTTTTGAATCATCATTGCTTCCTTTATGCTTTAGTTGTTCAACAAGCTCTTTCCTCTTTTCCATGGATTTGTTCAACTGTCCTTTCAATGTCTCAATGAAATTTTATGCTTCCTTAAGAATTTTCTTCAAATTCAGTATTTTAGCTTTGGACTTATCAATATCATCAAGATCAACAAGGATTTGTTGTTGAATATCATTTGAGTCCATTGAATCGCCTATTAGGATCTTCCTCAAGCTGTTAAACTTCCTCCGAGGCACAAAGCTCTAATACCAATTGTTGGTATTAAGGAACACTAAAAGGGGGTGAATCAGTGCTCTGTAATGTATAACTTTACTTAGGTGATTCTTGAACCATAAACCAAATGCAATGATAAGAAAAGATCTCAAACATAAAGCAAAATGTTAATGTGTTATAGCTTTGGTCGGTACATAAATGAAAGAATAAACAATATATAATGATTATTATAATTACATGTGTATATCCATATATATATGTATAAATATATATAATAATAATGTACATTATTATTATTATTATTATTATTATTATTATTATTATTTTTATTATTATTATTATATATATTAATTTAAATATAAAATCATTATATTAAATACTGATCGATATGATCAAAATTTGTTTAGAGTATCGAATGAAGCACAACCACCGATTAAATTATACAAAGCGTTGTGATCAGGGTCGGCATTAAAAGTCGATTCGTATGGCAATGACATTGAAGGGTCACACCCACGATGGACGTGACTCGATGAGGAGTCACATCCATTGTGGACGTGACCCTTCCCCCACTTCACACACACAAACACACACACACATATATAAACGACTGTCATGACTCTTGAATACAGCGATACATACATACTCTTAGTGTCAAGTAATTCAAACAGTTATGCAATACAATAAAATATAAAAATAAATTCATATTTAGCATTATATTAAGATATTTGATTAAAATATATATACTTCAATATATATATCATTTGTGAAGTCATATATATAATAGATTGAGATTATATATATATACATATAATAAATGAATTATAAAGGGGAATCAACAGTCTATAATCTGATCTAGAATTTAACATGGTATCAGAGCCAGGTTCCTTCTATAAAGCCTAGCCGCTTGAAGGAAGATCCGATTAGATTGAAGAAAGATTAAGATTAGATTTTTTAAAAATTATATATTTTTTGAAAATATTGTACCTACAAAATGGTGAATGGAATCAGACTTGAAGGTGCTTCAAATTTTGAATCTTGGAAACTACGTATGATGCTAATACTAAGAAAGAATGAGTTAAAAATAATCGTAGAAAATCCTCCTAATGAGAATGAAGAGAAGAGCCAATGGGAAAATGACAATACCAGAGCAATGGAGCTATTAGTAGATGGAGTAAAAGTGAAGGAATTATATTTTTCCATTAGTATACTTAGAGAAAAACATGATCTGCACCATCGGTTTACTCTACACCGATAGACAGGGAACAACACTATCTGATGACAAGGTTACCCGACAAACACTGTTAAGTATTATCCGATGACAAAAAGGTAAAAGATACCCAACGAGTAACAACAATGATACCCGACGGAACAGAAAAGAGAGGAACCCGAGAGATATAGGGAACTCGATGAACAGTTCAGTCAAGGAACACCGACAGACTGTAAGTTCTAACCGACGACCAAGAACCGATAGTCAGTTACATCCCGCAAAAAGTGGATCTGACTTTCCACGTCAGATAAATCACTGAAGTTGTATTTATAACTTCTTGATTTGCTTTTAAATCCATTATGTGCAGAGGAAGAAACGTAATTTTTATTATTTTAATTAGTTTTACTATTTTAAAACATGCAAACTAAAGATCAAGGTCAAGTTGTAAACCTTGGATCTGAGAGTTAACATTGTAATACATGAATTCCAAGATAGGTCAAATGCTTGTATAAATAGATGCTCAATCCATTGAGAAAAGGAGTTGATCAATGAAGATAGTAGCCATGGAGAGAAACTAAAAACCAGATAGAGAATTCATGCAGAAGAACACAAACAGATTCATATCAGTTTTCAAGAATAGAACAGAGGCTACCGACAAGCAGAGAAAAGGTATTCATCAATCACTTAAGGTGATATTATTATTGTAAAAAGGTTTAATTGATCTTTAAATCAGCAATAGTAGATTGCATATGGTCAGGTCAACATTTATATTCATTCTAACAAGTGTAGTACACTAATGAAATCCTTTTAAGAAAGGTGGGCTTAACTGTCCTATTGTAAATCTCATAATTGAGTGCACACTTAAATCAGTGTTGCTAAAGCTCTTAACGGAGTAGATCTTAATAGGTCTCCACATTAATACTCTTAACAGGTTAGATTATCAAAAGTGATCAAATTGTAAGCCCTAACCAGCTCCCTTCCATTCTGCAGATAGTGAAGTTTTGTGGGTGCCATCCCCACGACAGTTTTTACTTCCTAACAGGAGTTTTCTATGATACCATATCTTGTGTTATGTGTTTGTCAATTTCATGAATGTTTCTATGAATGATTGTAAACTATTAAAGATTGTGAACAAACAAAAATATACATAAGAAAGCATAACAGTAATGGTTGGTAAATCGGAATTGAAAGATTACTAATGATGAAATATTAAAGGTGTTAAAACTTTTAGAGGTGTTGATTCACCCCTCCACTCTCAGTACTACTTTCCATTAATTCCAACAATTCGTATCAGAGCTTTGGTCTCTTCTTGAAAATCTTAAAGGCTTAAGAGCAAAGCTCTTACAATGGATAAGTACAAACTTGATAAGAATATTGAGAATAAAAAGCTGGAGACACAGATGTTCTATGAATAGTATAAAGAAGAGAGAATCAAGATGAGAGAGTTGCTAGATGAAAGAAAAGGTATGGCCACCTGGAACAATGAAAAAGACTATCAAGATCAAGAAGAAATTCCAGATTTCTTTGAATCTTCAAGATCAAATGCAAGTAATGCATCAGATACATCAGAAGAGAACATCACAAATCTAAAGGAGATCAATCAACATCTGACAGAGCAAATAAAGATGCTGCAAATTGGTCGAGAGACCCAAACGGTAAGAATGATTGATGTGATGAGTTCTACCCGACAAGCTGAAACAGAAAGAATACTTGCTATTGATGATAGAAGGGAGATTTTAGAGAAACTACAAGAAAAGGAAATAGAAATTCAAAGACATGTTGAGCATCACCATGATCTCACAAATCAAATTATCCTTATGAGTCAAGAAGAAAATAGAATAAATGTGGAACTCATTGAAAGAATACAGATTATCAGTGAACTAAGAGAAGAAAATGAAAAGCTAAAGCATGAGGTTAGAATTCAGCAATAGCATAATGAGATTATCAAAAAAGTTGAAGAAAGCAATAAAAGAATGGATGATTTTCTTGAAGGACAACAAAGAGTCAACAACAAAAATGGTAAAGACTTTACTAAAAATGGAGAACCATCAAATCAAAGGAATGTCTATGAAAATCCAAGACCAAGAAAGATATCATGCAAGCACTGTGGAAAGCAAGGGCACACATCAAATATATGCAGAGGTAAAATGAAAGGTACTCCCAAATCTACACCTACATCTTCATTCATAAGATTATGTTATAAATGTAACAAGAAAGGACATAAGGCTTATGAATGCAAGAGAAAGATAGAAAATCCAAAGAAGGAAACCTACATGGAAAAATATTGTCCTACATGCAAGATGAATGGGCACACATCTAAAGAATGCTAGAAAAAGAAAAGGCAAGCATGGAAGCCAAAAGGTAAAGAAGTTCCTTATCAACCAAAGAGAATCAGTAAGCAATATGTATGGGATTACAACACTTGGAAAAATTGTACAACATGTGGTAGATATGGTCACATTGCTGCAAACTGCATGAGAGCATGGACCAAAAGGTCTAGAGGCTGGACAAACCCCGGAATGGCATGCTTACACTGTCATAAAGTTGGTCATCTCAAGAAAGACTGCAAAGACCGATTGACAGAAACAAGCACATATCCCAATGGAAACACCATTGAAAATATCCGAAGGGCAAGAGACAAAGTGTGGATAAAAGCTTCAAACAATGACGAAGCTGGGCCAAGCAATGCAAATGGTGACACCCCATCCAATGGATCTAGTGACACCACCAACTCCACTTGAGCTGAACAAGTAAGTACGGAACTGCATTGTACCAAGTTATATTTTGCATCAGTTCCATTATACAAATTAATAGATAAATCAAAATTTGCATAATCCAAAGATGCATACTACTTTACTTGTTACTAATCTAAGAATGCAACACCATCAGTAGAACACTTACTGAAAATCATCGGTGAACACAATAATGAGTTCTTTACACTTACCAAAAATTGTTTGTCAACTAGTAACCCGACAACCATCGGTAAGAAAGCAAAGTTCAGAAATGGTCCTGATAGAATACCAATATCTGTTAGTAAAATCAAAGTGGTCAAACAACTGTCTAAAGCATCATATCTTCACCGACGATGATCTGAAACACTCTCCCGATGAAACCCGTCTTCACATCCCAATGAGTTGTTGAGCATTTATTGTAAATATTTAGGTCAAAAGGTCTATAAATAGTTGACGGGACACCTTCATTTTTCACCCGCGATTTAAAGAGAAAGCAGAGCAAAAACCAAGCGATTGAACAACGGAAAGCAGAAGCGTCTCCAGATCAATTCCGCACACAGAGAATAGATTCTTCATCACTATTATGAGTCAAAGTAAGTACCAAAGGCACCGAAGGATCTCTATCATTGTTTTGTCAAGAAAGCCCTAATTTTGAGAAAACCCTAAATACTTGAAAAACAATGGCAACCACATCAAGAACTGCTAAGTTGAAGAATGAAAAGAAGAATGTAGTAAAACTGATCAAGAATA
>MU227256.1:20393-34163 GCA_018584345.1 Thuja plicata | reverse complement strand
TGTGCATAAGAGCCTCATAAGGTCTCTGAAGAACTGGCTGAACTGCATCCATGCAGGACCATAAACCTCGTGACATGAGGAGTCTGGTCATGTGTGGTTTCCATGTGTGATAGTTATGGGGTGTTAGTCGGGCCACAGAGGGGTCCGACATTGAGAGAAGAGAAGACGGAAGTAGAAGAGACTATTTCTGAAAGTAAATAACAGAAAGTAGAATGCACCCCCCCACAATGTATATATTCTATCCCCTGAGTACCACAAATAACCAATTACTGAAAAACACACAAAAAATGAGGAGAAAACCTGAGGTCCAGAAGCCGAACAGGAGCTCAAACGAAGGCACGACTTTGACAGTGAAAAACAGAAACCAAATGGAAAAAACAGGAAATGAGACCTGCACCAATGCGTCCGTCTCAGAAACACCTTTCCGACGATATAAGACACTTGCATTTTCGAGTCTGTTTGCTCAAGTTACGAGCAAAAAAACCAACTGCCCCTTCAAAAGGATGATTCTCTGGAAAAACACAGACATGGTATTAATTTTGACGGTCGTCCGGCTGTCACAGCCCGTCGGTGGCGCGGCGGCGGTGTTTTGGAAGTGCCACCGGTGGCGGTGGAGCGCGGGCGGCGGACAGGCGGCTGATGGGCGGCGTCCGGGAGGCTGTCGAGCGGCGGCCGAGCTGGGGTGGTGCACTGGTTGCGCACCGGTGGAGCGGCCGTTGGCGGCGGCTTTGGGGTGGCGCGCCGGTGCAGCGGCCGGTGGCGGGCGGCTGTATGGTGGCGCGCGGGCGGCCCCAAATGAATTTATACTGGCCGCGTTATGTTATATGTTAAAAATCATTTTAAAAATGATTTTTTTGAAATTTTTTTGAAGAATGCCTCGATTTTCGAGCCGTACGGCCCTAGTAGGGCAAAAAAAAATTCCTTGGGGTAACGGAGACCAAAAAGGGTCGAGTTTTATGTGATTTTGACTCTCCCGGGCCTTCTGGACGCAATGGCGGAGTCCGTTTCTACTCAATCTGCTCTAGAAGATCGTGCCTCCTTCAAAGTGACAGAAAAACTCCAGAAAACCCCAGAAAGAGAGGACTTGATCTACAGCTCTAACCACACTTGAACAAGCTGCAACAGCAAGGCTCTGATACCATGTAGAAACTGATGAAAGATCAGATTCAATTCCAAGATCCAGCTGCATGCAAAAACCTGTCACAAGAAATGAAGCAAAAGAGGGAAAAAGCGAAACTCAGATTTTACTCAAAAGATGAGAGCAAAAAATATTATCTGAATTAATGAAAGACAATTACAAAGTTCGACCTTATAAAGGTGAACAAACCCTAAAAACTAAAAGTTAGGTTGCGCATTATTAATTAATAACTAATTAATGATGCACCTAAGAGAAAGCATAAGCTAAAAGAGTAATAATACTCTAACACATAAATGAAAGAATAAACAATATATAATGATTATTATAATTACATGTGTATATCCATATATATATGTATAAATATATATAATAATAATGTACATTATTATTACACACACACACACACACACATATATATATAATACCGATTGATATGATCAAAATTTGTTTAGAGTATCGAATGAAGCACAACCACCGATTAAATTATACAAAGCGGTGTGATCGGGGTCGGCATTAAAAGTCGATTAGTATGGCAGCAACATTGAAGGGTCACGCCCACGATGGACATATATTCCCTTTTATAATTTCTTTATTATATGTATATATATAATCTCAATCTATTATATATATCGTTTGTGAAGTCATATATATAATAGATTGAGATTATATATATACATATAATAAAGAAATTATAAAAGGGAATCAACAGTCTATAATTTGATCTAAAATTTAACACAAACATCCACAACATCATAAATCCATGATTTTTATCATGGAAACCCTATTAGAGGGAAAACCATGGTGAGGATGGAACCCACAAAGATATACTTTGCAGAAGTATATAACCCTATCAAAGGTTTAAGTACAAAAGGTGGAATGCACATGCATCCAGGCACACTGCCTAGAGCTCCCTGCTCAAATAAAAAAGAGAAGGCTCACTGCCTTCATAAAATATTATGTACAACAATCCAAAATGATGAACTGGACCGTAGCATTTACATATGCCAAAACGGTTCCATTTAGGTACAAAAAATTGAATCCACACACTTCATGCTATAACTCTGCTCTTCTTTGAATCGAACCTCTGATCACGTACCCTTTGCATACATAGCATATATCTCGCAACATTTCATCCATCAAAACAACTAAATACATCAATCTTATATATCCACAATCAAGAATAAAATCTTCACTGGGTCGGCCTCAAGAACATATCACCAAAATATGAAACATGTAGATAGTCAGCCAAATCTACATGCAAAACATAATGTGGACCTCAATTAATTACATGTAATCAATCTCTCATGTTGGCACATCAACCTCAAACTCAAAAACAAATCATCATATCTATCTGATAGGATCGCATATGGATCTACTATGCCTTTGTCTATGTTCTTCGTAGCTTATCAAAAATTGTCAATCAAATCTTCATAACTCGACCAAATCATGTCAGCAAGTGTTGTGAATCATGGATATGATAAAGTATACCATCATGATGCTCCTCCTGGGTTCACACCTCAAAATGACGTACTAGGTATCTGTACCGAACCATTTTCCGAAACCTGTATACTATCATGTTCCTACCATACTTAGCCAATTCTTCCTTCAATCCATCGGTATGAACAAAATAAGTCTAGCGAACATGTGGAACACATATAGATGTCATCAATGACAACATATAAGCCCTCAAGAGCACTGTCTCTTGCCAATAGCTTTACTACCTTGTACGTGTGTCTATCTACTCACACACAACCCTTATAATTCACCACTTCTTGGTTTGGGGTTTCAACCCCTAAGTCCCCTCATTACCGTTCTCCCTTGCATCTTTCACTATTGCATTGATTTTTTGTTAAGAGTTTAAACTCTGAACAATAACCTCAAACTTGATCGATTTCTCTTGAATTATTATGCTAATCAAAGTTTAAACTCTAATTCACATAATTCTTTGCAGTTACTATATTTTTCGGAGTATGAACTCCAAACAACATCACCCTAGACAACTTTGCAGCTGAAATCTAAACTAAAAATCAAAGCTTAAACTCCAAATTGTAGTCTTTGCTACCATATGTTAATCAAGTTTTAAACCCTGATGTACATCGCACCCCGCAATTTTAAACCATATGCTAATCGGACTTCAAACCCCGATGGGCACCAACCATGAACATTACAACTAAGTGCAACTTGAGGTTTAAAACCCTAACTACACATCACTTAAGATGTAATTCAAGTTTTAAAACACGAACTACACATACATGATCATATCGAACCTCATGTAGTTTGGAGAAAATTCTCAGAACTACACTTCTATTGAGCACACATGTAATTTAGAGAATTTTATCCGAACTACACACAACTCATGCAAACTCTATGATTGCAGTTCAGGTTTTAAAACCCAACCTACATCTCACTATGTCATATCCCGATGTAGGGTAGAGAATTTTTTCCCCTCTACACTTGTGCAACAATATGTAGTTTAGGTTTTAAAACCCAAACTGACTTTTTTTTTTTTTTTTTTACTTAGCACTACCTTTCATGTAGCTCGGAGAATTTTCTCCCAATTGTAAGTTTTCAACCTACATCATGCGAGGCTGGAGAATATCTCCAGCTGTGCACTGTACCAAAATTATGTAAATCAGGAAAAAAATTCTGATTTTCAACACATCCATTCTAATAGTGAAGACCAAATTCTTCTCAGCAATGCATGAAAAAATGCAAGATTTTTTCAACTCTAGCACACTACTGATTTAGTACTGCTACATATTTCTAGATGTCATAACCTTCTCCGAGCAAGTAGGCAATGAAGTACACATACTAGAATGTGGTCCCCAACATCCTTTGTGATGTCAAATATTGATGAGATCAAAGACACAAAGATTGGACATGTGGACGTGTCTAAATTCTTAGAGAGGATCGAGAAAAAATCGGTATCTCCTAACATCTAGCTGATCCTAAATAGCACTATTTATCTGGTATCTTCTTTGCCAGTACCTACTCTTGATCTTGAGTTTGTATTGGCAGCAGCTACCTATTTTAATAGAAACGACAACCATAAAAGATGTAGATGGAAAGTTGGTAATAAAGTTAGATGAAATTATATTTGACAAGATTTTCAAGTGCTCGAATAGTGGTGATACATATGTTGATGTCACTATGGAGTCTGCACAAGAAAATTATAATAGAAATGTCAAAATATGTAAGAACATCAATACAAATTGGTTCAAGATACCTAGGCCTACAACTTCAAGGTGGCCAAAGACTATTTATCGCTGCGAGTTTAAAGAGGAAGTCAATGATCTATTAACTCTTCTCAATAGGAGCAAGGGTCTTCCTAGGTCCAATGCTTTTCAAGAATGTATGTATTAGTACATTCTTATCATCGGGAAGGACAATCTAAAAATAATCTAGGAAAAACAACTCGATGCCATTTATGATCAACTTTCTAAGGTAAAAACTCTGAAATTCTACATGAATTCATATTTGGTGCATGATGCCACATCAAAGAGGCACTTTCCAGGCCTCACGGTAGAAGGTGACAAAAAGAAGATTCCAATTTATAAATACTACACTCAGTTGCTTCTAAAACCAATTATAAATACTACACTCAGTTGCTTCTAAAACCAAGTATGAATGACTATAGGAGAGTAAATGATGCTTTCTTTGGTGCATATATGTGTATATCTAATTTTAAAAAATCAGAAAAGAAGAGTATTAGATGACACCTGAAAACTTGTTCATGATTTTGGTTATATGTTCTTGCAATTCTCCACCTTCACTTACCTCAGAGTTGGTTGCTTCAAACAAGCTCCCTAAATGCTCCAAGATATCCCAGTGATAAGATTGTACTAATGGAATTATGTTGGCAGATCATGAAAGTACATGGTAAACTATCATAAGGAATCAACTTCTATAAGGAAAATATTTTAGCCTATCCTTGAAAATAATAATACATGGTTATCAAGTAAGAGAATGAGGTTGAAACCTTCCAAAATAGGTTCAAAAGATGATACAGCGAGACATACTATCTAAAGAAGTTCGAGCTGGGAACAAAGAATAAGGAAGATGCATCTACTTCCAAGAGAATATAAAAGTATAAGTTGACAGTGGGTAAAGATAAGAACAAGAGTCAAGAGGGGACATCCATTCAAGATAAGGAGCAAGTAGAAGGGCATCAAGAGGAGGGATTACAAAAACCTCTAGCTATTGCAGAAGCAGAATCTACACCAGAGGTTGCATCAAATGTTTCAACTCATGTCTTTGTACCAGTATATCCTCTTGACACAAATGTGGAGTCTCTTTCTACCACATTTGTTGATTCTATTACACCTATTTTGTTAGTTCAATCTATTCCTTCTTCAACTGTGAGTGAGTCCATTTTTTACACTCCTCGTGATAATCTTGAGAATGTGTTTGGCCCACTTTCCTCCTTTCCAAGTTTGCTAGAATATAAAAGTGATAGATTTTGATAGGTTTATGTATGATTCTTTGCCCAATGTATCAACTGTGGAAACCATGTCTGCAGTCCTGACCAAGACTCCACCAATTGTAACGACTATTGTGCAAGAACAGGCTAGAGTCACCCAAACTCTAGTTACAGACAGTGAAGGAGATTCTTCTCCCCTGCCTCTATGGTTGGGATCAATAACAGCCAAAAGGAAAAAGAAAGTCATCTCCCCAAATGACTTTGATTTTGGTCAAATTAGTTCCAACAAAACCCAAAGTTGCCAAAAGAGCCAAAACACTTTCCAGGGTAAAGGTTGACCAATCAAAGAACAAGTATGCAAAAGTAGTCGAACCTCTTCTTGATAAGATTGTTGATGTTCAAGCTTTAGATGATGAGATTAAAAGGGTTGAACTCGGTTAGCAAACACATGAGAGTGCCAGGGAGGTCTTGCAAGCGACAATGAACGAAATCATAGAGAGATATGATAAGAACAAAACTATGAACGATCGGCTTAAGCTCAAGGTAAAGCAACTCACTGTAGTCCTTTTAAAGATAAGTCAATCCTCTAAGATAATTGAGTCGACAACCATGTCTATTGGTGATGAGGCTATCAAAAAGGCTGAGAAGATTGATGCCTAAGGAAGAGCATTTGATGTATGGGTTGAAAGGATGATTGAACAAGGTACTCACCTCTTGAGATCTTCTAATAAAATGTTGGGAAATATAAATGAATTCAAGTCTAAGTTAGATCAGATGCTTGATATACTATTATAGATTTGCAGTCACATGAAAAGGATCTTGAGTTAGGAATACTAGTTAAAAATGGGGTGATCCCCTCGAGGAAGAGAGACATTGAATACCAGGAGGCTATGAAGCATAGAAAGGAGGTTCTTGAAGAACTGATAAAAGATTTGCAGGAGGCTCAAGAAATAAGTATTGACAAAGAGCAAGACATTGTTGCTAAGGTCGGAGAGCTCCAATGTAAATTATTGGATGAGAATCAAGAAATACTTACTTCCTGAAGATGCAGTTTTCTAAGAGTTCACTTCCCTAATTCAGATAGAGGCGGAATCCAAAAACTTTTCAATATCTTCCATTGATAAGTTAATAAACCTTCAAATATCTTAGCTAGAGTTTAGTGTACTGATTGTAAACTTCCAGCGGATGTTAATTCTGTAGGGCCCACTTGCCGTTGCACCAAAAGCCATGACTGTTAGTGAACATGGAATACCACATAATTAACCACCTGTGGGCAGGGGAGTGCGTCGCATCACCCAACAATCTCCCCCTCGACGCGCATACCAGGTGCTTACGCGGGTCGGAAAGGCACCGGGGAGATTTGAACCCATGACCAGGCCAAAACCAGGCTCTGATACCAATTGTAGGGCCCACTTGCCATTGCACCAAAAGCCATGACTGTTAGTGAACATGGAATACCACATAATTAACCACCTGTGGGCAGGGGAGCGCATCGCATCACCCAACAAATTCCCCTTTCATGTCCTTGCAACAATGTCCTTGCATCTAGTTGCATTTACAAAGATGTTCTTGAACAACATTGCTTCGTTGTTCCTGTATGTGGTGCACATGATATGCTTGCTTGTTTTTTGTTGGTTGCGGATATTGGCAGGTTTTTCTTGATGTCAGAATTATTCAAATGTTCTCATGCTAAAGATCATATACACCCTTTATATATTTCCTTGGCTTGTAGGGCAGAGATATCTCTTTTCCCAGCTTCTTGCTTCCAACAGTGTTGAAGTTTCACTCTCATCGTTTTGTTGATCCTTTGCCTTTCAGTTGTTTGTAAAAATAAACAATACTTTTGGTTTAACTTGTGAATGTCTTAAGGAATCATTGGAGAGGCAATGTGAAAGACTATTCTCGATAGAAGACGAGGAGATCAAGCAAGCTGTAATATATATTGTAGCACAATGCAATAAGATCTCATTTACATGATGGAGCAGTTTACAAGCTCCTATTCTCTACATTGTTGCAGGTAGTTGGTCTTCCAAATTGGGGGTTTTATGTGGGGAACCAAATTGTCACGGCTCGGACTAGGCGCAGGTGTCTGATTGGATTCAAGGGATTGATTTTGATGCTATCACAAGCAGGCTTGGTAGCATTTTTGACTTCAACAAGGACGGGTGTGAAGAAAAGATGGCATTGGCCTGGGAGATTTTCAAGTCTTATGTTTCTTGTGATGAGTTTGCAGTCAGCAACATCTTCCATGGAAATAATTGATGAAGATTTATTTACATCTGATGAGAAGTTCGTTCTTTGGGACTTCTTTTTCAAGTTGGCATTATTTGTAACCAAGTTTGATGACCTCAATTAGTTGGGGTTGAAAGCATTAGCTTTCTATGTGGTTAAGGTTCCTTCTTATTTTGTATATGGGCATTTCCAGCTTGTTGGTGCTTGATATTTTCCTTTGACTAGTTTTGTAGTGCACTATGTAGTTTCAGGTGTTGAGGATTGGAAGGATGTATCCCCTCCATGTTTTTGTCCTCCATCATCTACTCGACTTATGAGACCAGCTTAATCTAGTAATAGATATATTATTCTATGTATTCTGTTCGTGCTATTTCTTACTTAAGTTGTGCCATGTAATTTTCTTAGGGTCTCTTGTCATTGATAATGTCTAGGGTTTTGAAATTGAGATTCAGAATGTTCTTATACCTCTGCAAAGTTCCTCAAACCCTTAACCTAATTGAAAATGATCAAAAATGACTAAAACCCTTATTGCCTTGGCCGATTCTATTTTCATGTTACTTTTTCGGTCACTTAAGTCACCTTAAGTCATGTGTCCATGTTAAATGGGTTATTTTTTACAAAAGACTATGATTCCTAACCGTTTTAATATTTCCTAAGTCTCGCCATGTAAAGTCTCATTTACGTCATCACCTTATGTATTGAGCAAGTCAGAAAAGATCGAACGGCTCGCTTAATCGCTTAATGGAAAAGTGCTCAACATCTAGCGGTTAAGCGAATAAGCGGTGGTGACACGTGTCCTTGGTGGGGCCGAACATGTTAAGAAAGTCCTCAGTTAAAAGATGAGCAAGTCAAAAAAGAACGAACGGCGTGCTTAATCGCTTAATCAGAACATGCTCGATATCTAGCGGTTAAGAAATTAAGCGAAGGCGATGCGTGTCCTTGGTGGGGCCAGATAGTCGTAAAGGTGTTCTGTTAAATAGTGCACAAGTTTGAAAATATTGAATGGCCCCCTTAATCGCTTAAAGGAAAAGTGCACGGAATCTAACGAGTAAGCGATTAAGCAGTGGCGACACCTGTCCAAGGAAGCATGTGGGTCCAGTCGCAGATGATTTAAAAGGTGTTAAAGCTCAGAAAGATCTGATGGTAGGCTTAATCGCTTATACTCAACATGCTCTACATCTAACGAGTAAGCGATTAAGCGGTGATGACATCTGGCAGTTGGTGGGCCCAGGCATTCAAAGTTGACGAGAGTTTAAGCTTCGGTTAAGTTGTTCTACATCTAACGGCTCGCTTAATCGCTTAAAGAGAACATGCTCGACATCTAACGAGTAAGCGATTAAGCAGTGGTGACACGTGTCCTCAGTCGACAATTGTTTCTGGGAAAATAAGATAGTCGTTAGATGCAAAGAATGATGTCCAGAATCGACGGTCCAAATTCAAAGTTGATGAAACAAGTTGCAGAGAGCCATTAAGCCGCGAAATTGAAGCTTGTGGATTAATTGCAGAACATGTGACATCTCCAGTCGAATTCAATACTGATTTGACTGAGGCCGTAAAATTGATTAAGCCAAATGCAGCCTCAATAATTCACCAAAACAATCTGAGCAAAGACAGAATTGCGAAGAAAACCAGCTTCACGCGACTTCTGTGCAGAACGGGTAAGCTCACTGATTCACTAGCATTCCAATTGAGATAGAATTTACAGTTCAGAAAGGTCTTAGAGAATTTGTTTCAGAACCCGATTCCAATATTGATAGAAAACCCTTAGAATGGCCCATAGAATCGAAATCTCCAGAGAAGTTGATTACCAGAAGAGAAATGTCAGGGAAGACTTACTGCAACAATTACCACTGTCTTCACAGGATGTCGCACAAGTTAAAAGGATAGTTCTGCAACATCCCCGCTTCAAAATTGGAGAAGGGTTGTATAAATACTGTAGATGGCCAAACGATGCCAATACCAGTTTTCATGGCCTCACCCTGTTCAGAACGGCCTATAGTCAGAGAAATGCCTCTACCCCAGACTGTAATATTTGGGAATTAGATGTGGGAAAACTGATAGCTCCCAGTGTGTCCATGGATACTGATTTATTCATCTTGATCGCGAACACTTATGATAAGGTGGCTAGGGTTGTTAGGGATACCCGGGGAAACATAATATTGACTGTATCAGTAGATGAAATCAGAAGAATTTTCAAGTTGAATGATCCCTCCCAAAATATGGATGATATTGATCTTGAATACTTCAAGGAAATATACAAGAACCAAAGAGATTTTTACAAAGGTGAAGTAGTAAAGGGGTATGCTAACGCAATAGGGGACTTGGTAGTGATAGGGCCTAGAACCCCGGAACCCTTCAAATTAGATCTTTTAAATGGCAAGGCCAGAAAAATGTACAGTGCTCTGTGTAATGTTTTGGGGATAAATGAAGAGGGGGCAATGTCTGTCCACATAATGTTGATGGTTGTTCAGATTCTACATCCCCACTTGTCAGTAGTGTTTAACTATGCATCTTATATTTCTCAAGAAATGTATGATGGTTTGTCAGGGATCCAAGATGGCAATATACAGAAACCAATGGGTTGGTATTCCCTCGTGATGCATATGTTCTTATTCAACACTGCTGATTTCTTTGAAGAAGAAATGGAATTGGAAAAATTCCAAGATGGTAAAGAATTGCCTGTCTAGATGTGGAGTGTTGATTTATCATGGGACAGGAAGAATGCTAGCTATGTGTCTTTTGACAAAGTTTTTGCAACCAGACTTAAGTCATTACTAAGCAACCAAAATGCTAGAGTTCATAATGAAATGATGATGCTTTTAAGGCCTATGGAATATGCCTTAGAGTTAAAAATCACTCACAATTGGGGAGATTTAATCTTATACCCTTTTTCCACAGCAATTAGGGTTTATGGTTTCAGAGGTACCCCTTATGTGCTACCTTACAGAGTCCCACTCAAGATTGGACTGGCAGAGATTATAAGACAATTAGGTGGGTTATAGGAAGAAGCCCCGACCGGAAAGATGAAAGGAAGTATCTTTCCTACCCTCACCAGAGCCCATCACTTTATCATAACCAAAGGTGGGTGGACACAATTTGATAAATATTTTGAGCCTTATCACTTAGCCACTTCTGTGTCAAGATGTGCAGATAATGAGGGTTTTATCATGGGTATGTTCAGGAAGAGAACTAATTATATAATATTAAAGCATCAATTCAATTATCCAGAAGATATCATCAGGAACATTTTTGACCTAGATGTTCAAGAAGTCAGGAAGGAAAAATGGATGGCATACAAGAAGTCTTTGGACTTTGTTCATAATTTTGACAAGACTTATGGTCCTTTAAAGGATCTTTTCCCATGGTCTTACAAAATTGATTCCCTGATGAATCTTTTTGAGGGAATAATACAAACTCTAAATGAGAAGAGGAAAAGAGCAGTTGAGAGTGATCCAGAAAGGGCTATTGCTATTTTGAATAAATTTCCACAGAGCATAATAGTTCCACCAGGGAACTATGTAGTGTATAAGAGAAGAGGATATACCACTATTGCTCCCAAAGTTGATAAGCCCCTTCAACATAAGGCAAAGAGGCCAATAGATACTGATGTTCAAGAGGTACCCTCTCCCAAGAGGCAAAGGGTGGAAACAAAAGAACAGGGGAGTGAATTGTATTCTCTCTCCCAATCCCCCATGCAGTATGATAACCAAACCATTGCTGAACAACTAGTCAAAATGAGGAATGTTGGTGAAGTGGTTGTTACCACTCAAGAGCTGCAAGAAGGGATGCCAGAGGCACCTAGACATATAGCATCTGACCTCACAGTGGCTTAATTTACTGGTAAGGAATTAGATCCTGTGACCAAACAAGCCAGTGATGAATTCTTGTCTGATGACAGTTTCATCAAAACTAGGGCTTTCATTCAATTCCTATGGAGGTGCCATATTGATGAGTACCATAATAAATGCTGAAAAATGTTAGAGACTCAACCCAAATCTGCCAAGGAGGATATAGAGAAAGAATTTAAGCAAGAAATGATATCAAAATTTAATAAAATTACTCCTGAAGAGGGAAGACAGATGGTCAAAAGGCAAGGAGTTCTCATATTGCCACAATGGGACCTAGCTGATGCAGTGGTTTTTTATGCTATAAGGAAACAAGCTAAACCTATGAGCACTGCTGGGACATCAATTGGTGCCCAATTTAGTGAGGATCATGTAGCTCTGGCCATCAGGTCACTAAAGAAAAAAGACAAAAGGAGAATAAGAGAAGATGATGAGACTGAAGACACGGGCAGTCTAATTGTGAAGAGGGTTGCTGACACCTCAGGAACTGAAGCATCTAACCTTGTCGTACAAGTAGCCAATTTAAGCATGAAAGTGTTAGAGAAAGAAAAGGAAGCTTATGCTATCTTAAATGAAAAATATGAGTTTGTGTTCAAAGCCTATAATGAAGAGAAGGTTAAATCTTTGATTAAAGACAACAGAATAGCAAAGTTGGAGGGTAAACAGAAGGTCCAACTTGTGCCCCAAGGACTAATTACTCAAGAACCTCATCAGCCCTCCTCCTCAAATCCATTTATAACATATCCCCCATCCCCTGCACCCCTAAGTCCTACTACTCAGGAAGCCATTGATGTTAAGAGAGCAGAATTAGAAGCTGAGAAGAACAGGATGATCGATGCAAGGACAAGGCTAGAGGAAGAGGGTAAAAGGGACCTTGAAGATTCCCAGGCGTACAAAGAGGCTGAGGAATTGATAAAAAAAAAATGTTCAGATCAGATCTTTTCAAACCTCAAAAGGTGTGCCAGTGAAGTTGATCTTTCTAACCTCTACTCACTGGGAAAAAAGATTGCAAGCATCATCAGCCGGCATGAGGATGAAAAGAAGCAATGGGAGCTGTTAGTGAATAACTGGAAAGGGAAGGCAGCCCATGTCAAATCTTTCTATTCCCTCTCAAAAGAGAAAAATAACATTGATATTATCCTGACAAGCACTCATAAGTGTCTCAAATTGATGGTCGATTTAGACGCCAAAAGGAACATGGCCATGAAGAAGATTACTACTCTGAGAGGAGAATTTTCCAAGGATAGATATGATATGTATCCCTATATGTTCAAATAATATGGGAACATAAAGAATGAAGCCCTATGGCTGAGGCAATTAAATGAAGCACTGACTAGCCGGACAAAAACTATTGTCACATTGGCCAATACTGGATGGTGGCCAATACTGGATGGTTTGTGCTAACTATAGATATTTTGAATGAATCCAAGGCATTATTTGAATCATGGGAGGTAGAAGTTGAGAAGGCTAACTGTGACTGGGAAGAGTTCAGCAGCGGAAAAGATGAAGTTCTCAGCTTCAGTTGGCCAAGTGATGAGGTGTTCACCACATGGGTCAGCAATTATGGAATAGTCACCCTGGTAACATGAGATGATAAATATGAAGGGGACAGTTAACACCAAGGAGGTTGAGAAAATGGACCAAATCAGATATTGGGGCCTCTACACCAACAAGAGAAAAAAATCCAAATGACAACGACCCAACTACCTTGGAACAACTTCAAGCATTCAGGTGGTCACAAGACAAAAGATTTCTTGACTCGTAACCGAATTTGTTATTCCTTCCCACCGTAAGTTTTGTCTCTTCTTGAGATTGTATTTTTTCATCTAGTCTATTCATCCATAGCTTGTTGCATCCTTATTTTCCAAAAGGATTCCAAGATGACTGTGGCTGCCTATAAGTATCAAGTTGTAATTTTGTAATAAGGATGGTAAAAATAAGACTACAAAGCAGATTACTGAATTGTGTCTGACGATTGGTTTCGAGTCTTTGTGAATGTACTAGTATTCAAATCTACATTAATAAAATACAATGGAATCTCCATTTTGATATCTATGATGTCTTCTTGCATTTACTATTAATTCTTGTATGTTTAGTTTGTAAGGCACTTTGAATATACTGGTTATAAGGTAGTC
>MU227255.1:1362291-1374763 GCA_018584345.1 Thuja plicata | reverse complement strand
TTGTCCCAAGGGGTCATATGACCCCTTAGGACACACTTGGGCCATGAGGACTTTCTAGGGATCCTAGTAGGCCTTATCCCATGTCCCCTTTTGAAACATCAGAATGCTCAAGTGTGTCCCAAGGGGTCTTATGACCCCTTTGGACACATCAGAATGCTCAAGTGTGTCCCAAGGGGTCATATCAGGTCGCTCTTGAGGTAAGTCCCTTGTGCAAAACAACTCAATTTGTATAGACTGGGTAATGCATTCCATTTTCATTAATGTCTCTGATTCATGAGCATCTATAAGTAGGCAATTATCCACCACATGTGAAATTCTATTTGGAAAATGCATTTCTACCCACTTTGGTAGATTGATGCTTTCATTGAACATATCATCCATTGGTCTATTCCTTGTCAACATCTCTAAAACTAAAATTCCATAACTGTAGACATATCCTTTTGTAGTCAAATTTCTACCTATTCCATACTCTATAATAACAAATAAACAAGAATGAATTTCTTTAAATTATTTGAAGCATTCAATGATTTACAAGATAACCAAAGAAAGATAGTGAAATGTAGAGCACAATAACAACAAATCTATACCTGGTGCAATATAGCCAATATATCCTTTCATTACATATGTAGAAGTTAGAGAATTCACAACATTGCCAAAAATAAGGTTTGAAAGACCAAAATATGCTATGTATAAAGTCATATCATCTCATAATAGAACATTGTTGGGCTTGAGATCATAATGAATCACTTGAACAAAGCAATGATGGTGAAGATATGTCATTCCCTATGCTATCTCCATTGCTATCCTTATTCGATCATTCAAATTTAATCTGCATCCACCCCCTTCACGAGGATACATCCATCTCTCTAAACCTCCATTTGACACGAATGGAAGAATTAAGGCTTTAAAGTCAAGGTTAGAGCATGCTGAAATGATTTTAATTATGTTGTGATGCCGAGCTCTCTTTAATACATTGCATTCTCTGCTAAAACTTTGGTGAGCATGTTCATCTTGCAACTTAAGAACTTTAACAACAACATATCTACTAGTATTTAAAATCCCTTTATAAACTGACCCAAAACTGCCAATTCCTAAAATATTTTCATTGCTAAACCCACTAGTTGCATCTACAAGTTCTTGATATGAAATTTTTTGAGGCCATACTTTGAGAGCAGGGATTTTGGAACCTTTGCGTGCTGTATAGGAAAATGCTACCAATAGAAGAGACATGACCAAAATTGCAATCCTGACTATAGCTGTAATCATTACCTTTTTAAAGATTGATGGTTGCTTGTGTTTGGAATGTGAGCATGGTGGCAAGTTTATCCATCCTCCACAAAGTCCAAGATTTCCCATAATTTCTGAGGCATCAAGTGTTGCAAAAGCTCCTCCCTTTGATACCTCCCTAGTTAACTTGTTTGATGATAGATTCAGGTGCTGGAGCATTTTTCATATTTTTGAAAGCTACCGGTATCATACCTGACAAATTATTGAAAGAAAGGTCCATGTACTATAGATTTTGTAGATCTACCAATGATGCAGGTATTGTCCCTTCAAATGCATTCTTAGAAAGATTTAGATACTCCAACCGCTTGCAGCTTGCCAGTGCACGAGAAATGCCACCTGTGAAATTGTTTTGAGAAACATCTATGGCTAAAACCATAACCATTTTTCTCATTTCCAAAATAGAACCTTGTAGGGAATTTCCAGAAACATTGAAATAGAACTGTAGATTTTGAAGACCCGCAACTTCAGGAGGTATAATTCCCACTAGTTTGTTGTGCGCCAAGTCCACCAATTCTAGAGTCTGGCATCTACCTAACCTGGCAGGTATTTCTCCTGATAGCTGATTGTGATCAAGATAAAGCCTCCTTAGCTGTGAAAGGTTGCCAAGAGTATCTGGAATTTTTCCTGAAAGAATGTTGTCCTCAAGTACCAACAATCCAAGTCTTTTTGATTGACCAAAACTTTCTGAGATTCTTCCATGCAAATTGTTTTTGCCAAGGAATAATCTTTCTAGATTTTGGAGTTTATGGAATATAGATGGAATGGTCCCATTGAATTGGTTTTCTCCTAATCTTATTACTGCTATGTTTGTGAGGTTACCAATCTCCTCTAGTATGTTTCCCTCAATTTCATTTGACCCTAATTATAAAATAGAGAGTGAATTTGAAAGACTACCAATTGAAGTGAGCAAGATGCCAGTGAGATAATTAGATCCCAAAGTAAGATCTTCCAAGCTAGAGAAATTAGTTAATTCTTTTATAATAGACAAACCACTGCTTGCACTCACAAAATGGTTTTGCCACAAAGATAACTGTCTCAGCTGCTGCATTTTACCAAATTGCAGGGGCACTGTGCTGCTCAGTTGGTTTTGTGCCAAAGCCAACACTTGCAGTTGAGTCCAATTGCCCACTGTGCTAGATATTTCTCTAGTGAGCTGGTTTCCCCCCAAATACAATCCTTGCAACTCTGACGGCCTCCCAAACTCCCATGGAATCAGGTCGTTTAATTGGTTCAGAGTTAAGTCTAATTTTTGGAGCTGAATGCAATTGGACATGGTGATGGGGATCGATCCTGTCAAGTTGTTGATGCTAAGACCCAGCCACTTTAGATGACTAAGCATACCCAAGGTAGAAGGAACGTCGCCTTTGATTCTATTTGTGCCCAAGTCCATGCTAATTAAGGAGGACAGGTTTCCAAGGAAAGGTGGAATAATGCCTGTCAATTTGTTTGAGCTAAATCATTGTAATTAAAGATTGTCTATATTGTGAGTTTGATTCTCACTATTTTTATCTAGTCTTGGGTTTTCTATGTAAATTTAGTGTTCTTGTTTTTATCATTCTTTATTTTATGGTTCCATTGAAGTTAGTTTCCTATTGTGATATGTGGTATATCAAGATTTGAATTAAAGTTATTATTTCTATCTGGACCGATTCAACCCTTTCTCTCAATCCTATTGTGTGTTCAACACATTTGGGTAAATCAAGATGGTCCTAGGTATGATAAGAGTCTAATGCCATCTCCTATTGAATAAATAGTTTCCAAGCCCACAATCATATGCAAGAATAGCTTCCTTGTATAATCTAGGCTAATTATCAACACATAGTAAAGAAAATACTCAACACAAATCTAGTGGGCTATGCCTACCAATTGAGTTTTTTTTTGTCTTGTGGATCTTCTCAAGGTTAGAGTTAGGGATTATTCTTTATGTTATACATTCTCAACTTCTTCTATTACTATACATGGTGAAAAGGGAAGCAATGACATAGATAGGGCAAATCACTTCCCGTTTCCATTAATTACACATTTTAGAAGGAAGATGCCCCACAAGGTTCAAGAGGAGACTCAAATGCTAAGTGGGACAATGGTACTTCACTAAAATATGTGATAAATGAAAATAGAAATGATGAAATGATATAAAGTAAATGGTTAATTAAAAAAGTTATTGAAAATAGGTAAAAGTAGACCGATATAGATAGACAGTGACCTGAAATGTATAGAAACAGAAACCAGAAGACATATCTGAAGTATGGTTGAAATCTACACTCAGAATGTAGGATACATGATGGAAATAGTGACATGTACCTGAGACATAATGGAAATAGTGACTTGTCCCTAGTGTTTTTGACTGAATTTTTCATAGAGCATTCAGTTGTTCCTGATATGCCTAGATCTTGTTCAATGGCTCTGTAACCTATTCCAAGACATAGAAAAATAGGAAAAAGGTTATCTAAAGAGGTTTTCCTTGGTCAAACCATAGTTTAGGAATCAACCTTAGAAATTAAATGAAATTGTAAAAAGGAAAATGATTGATTCACCTTTCATATAAACCATCTCAAGGATAGATGTAGAAATTATGCATACCCATGAAGATGCTTGAATACACTTGAATTCCAAAGATTTGACCTTGGAATTTCATGTAGAGTCAAGGATCCCTCACAAATGCATAGATCTATGCATTCCACTCCTAGATCTTGAATGTACATATGCTTGAAAACCACTTGCAAAGAAAGAGAGAGAGTGTGGATGGAAGGATGGATCTTCTTAATTTATTGAGAATTATTCTACTTGGACATCATAGGAGAGAAAATTTCTTTAATTGGAGATGATTTCCTTTGAATTGAAATATCTTGAAGAATTGGAGGCTTAGAGAAACTTGATCTTGGATTCTTATCTTCAAACTTCAATCCAATTGCTCAATTGCTCTTGATTTCTTGAAATCCTTGATACTAAATGCTTGCACTTGATAATGGATGTCAACATGAGGTGATATAGGGGGTTTTATACCCAACCCATCATTTTAGGATTCAAAATTGATCCAGGTCAAACAAAAAATTAAATCTCCTGCAAATACCCCAACATCAGGCTCTGAGTAAAACTTAGGCCCCAAACCATAGGGATATGAAACTATTGATGACATGTCCCATGAAGAATGGAACACAACCTTGTTGTCATGAGGTCTTGTCTTCTCCATAGTGGGGTGACCCTGCACCATACTCCCAGGGTGAATTGATCTCAAGTCCTCTGTACATAAGCTCTTCAAGATAAGTACCATGCTTCTTCATGTCAACTTCATCCATCCACACAGCTTCCTCTTCAGGTAATTCTTCCCACTTAACAAGATATTGTTTTTATATATTCTTCCTGGTCTTTTTGATGACCTTTGTGTCCAAAATCTTCTCAAGTCTCCTTGGTTCATTGTGAGGAATGTTTGCAACAACTGCTTCCAATTCTACCACATGTACATATGTTCCTGCATGTACATCTCCCTTATATGGTGTTAGATCAGCAATATTAAAGATGGGAGAGATTCCAAGGTCTGAGGGTAGTGGAATCTCTTATGCATTCAATCCACATTTCTTCAATACTTTGCAAGGGCCTACTTTCCTCATTATTAGTTTGGAATGCTTCCCTTTGGGTATTCTTTCTTTCTTGAGGTATGCCCACAAAAAATATCCTACTTGGCATTGAATATCCCTTCTCTTATCTGATATCTCCTTGTACTTCTGAGAAGTATTTTGAACTATGTTTCTCACTTGTTCACTAATCTCTCTTAACTATCTGCAAATTTTTTTCCATGAGCCCTTATCTACCCATCTTGAGGAAGGTCATTAAACTCCAATAACCCCCTAGGGTTCTGACCATATACTATCTGGAAAGATCTCTTAATAGTACTCTTGTTTACTTAATCATTGTAGGTAAATTATGTCTATGGCAAGATAGAATCTCATTTCTCTCCATGCTTCTTAGTTAAACATATCAATATGTTTCCCAAAGATCTATTCACTACTTTAGTTTGGCCATCCATTTGTGGATGGTAGGCAGGACTAAAGTTCATATTGGTGCCCAGTATCTTCCATAATGTCCTCCAGAAGTGGCCATTGAACTTCACATCCCTATTAGATACAATTGTCTAAGGAAATCCATGTATGCTTACTATCTCCTTAAAATACAAATTATCTATGTATGTAGCATCACTTGTGCTTTTACAGGGTAAGAAGTGGGCCATCTTAATAAACCTATCCACCACTACATAAATACTATCAAATCCTCTCTAAGTCCTAGGTACACCCATAAAAAATTAATACTACAACTCTTTGATGGCCTTGTAGGGATAGGGAGTGGCTAATACAGTCCTGCATTGGTGGATGTGACATTTTCTCTCTGACAAATATTGCATGCTTCTACAAATATACTAACATTACTTTGCACCTTAGGCCAGAAGTAGTACCTCTTTACTTGTTCTAGGGTATTCTCCAACCCAAAATGTCCACTCATGCTTCCACAATATTTCTCTCAGATAATGTTTTCCCTCATTGAACACCTAGGGTTACTGAACTATCTACCTTTGAACAAAAGACCATCCCATATCAGAAAATCAGAGTACTCAACATGATAAGCATAAAAAAATTTAGTGTAAACCTTATATATGTCAAGAAAGTCTTCATCTCCATCATACATTTTTTCTAAGGAATCAATTCCCACACTTTGCAACTTCACTTCTTGCACAGTCAGACTGCGCATGGTTAGAGCATCTGCCACTTTGTTGGCTATTCCTTTCTTGTGCTTTATGGTGAAAGTATTGGCTTGAATGGACTCCACCCATTTCATCTGCCTATGACTTATCTTCTCCTATCTATTCAAAAAAATCAAATCTTGGTTGCTAGTGAAAACAACTAACTCCTTGGGAAATAGGTAATGCCTCCATTTCTTTAGTGCTTGGACTAGAGCATACATCTCTAAGTAATAATAAGATTATATCCTCTTATCTTCATTAAAATTTTCACTAAAGAAGGCTATGGGCCTTCCTTCTTGACTCAATACTGCACCTATGGTCATGTTAGTTGCATCACATTCCATAGTAAAAACTTTGTGAAAATATGGAAAAACAAGTACCGGTTGTTTTGCCACATTTCATTTTAGAGTTTGGAAAGAGTCCTCCGCTTCCTTTGTCCACACAAATCTTCACTTTTGTCCTCCCTATATAGTCTCCAATATTGGAGCACAAATCTGATTGAAACCCTTGATGAACTTCCTATAGAAAGTGGCAAGTCCATGAAAGCTTCTCACTTCAGTCATGGTTCTTCGAGAGGTCCAATTCAAAATGGCTTCTACCTTGTTTGGATCCATCTTGAGGTTTCATCTTGATATCACAAACCCCAAATAGACTAACTCCTCCTCTAGAAAAACACACTTTTCCAAATTGATTAGGAGTTTCTCATCAAAAAATCCTTTCAAAACCAAATCTATATGTCTCAAATGTTCATCTATGGTCCTACTGAAGAAGATATCATCTAGATAAACTATAAAAAAATTTCCAAGAAATAGTTTTAGCACTCCATTCATGAGCCTCATGAATGTGCTAGGTGCATTTGAAAAGATGAATGGCATCACTTTCTACTCATAGAGTCCTTCATTTGTTTTGAAGGTAGTATTTCATTCATCTCCAGTCCTTATTCTGATTTGGTGCTATCCACTTTTCAAATACATCTTGAATTAATATATGGACCCTCCTAAGCAATCTAAAAAATCTTATATCCTAGGCATAGGGAGCCTATACCTAATTGTGATCCTATTAATAGCCCTTGAGTCTGTGCACAACCTCCAAGTCCCATCCTTCTCTGGAGTGAACAGAGAAAGGACTGCACATGGACTCAAACTCTTGGTTATCAAACCCTTATCCAACAATTCTTGGGTCTACTTTACCATCACCTCAATCTGCCGAGGTGTTAGTTTATAAGTAGCCTTATTCGGAAAATTTGTACTAGGTATAAAATCAATATTGTGACTAACCTCTCTAATAGGGGGTAAGGTACTTGAAAATTCCTTGGCCACGATACCTTTGTACTTGTTCAATAGTTCCTCTACTTCTCCTTTGGGAACTTCTTTCTTCTTCACTACCTCTCTTTCTTATCTCTTTTTGGTAATATCACCAAGGAATAGCATTGTGTGTCCTTCTCCTTTATTACTTCAAGGAATTCCTTTCCTCCCACAAACATGAACTTGGATTCCTTCTCATCCTCTAGGTTATCAGGGAGTGGTAACAATATTGTCCTCTCTCCATTGTGTAGAATGATATAAGTGTTATTTTCCCCATCATGAATTCCTTTCAATTCATATTTCCAAGGCCTCCCCAAAAGTAGGTGACATGCATCCTTGGGAACTATATCACAGAGTATCTTGTCTTTGTATTTTCCAATCTAAAACTCCACCCATATTGTTATTCAATGATGGTGTGTTGACCCTTAGTGAGCCATGACACTTTGTAAGGGCTTGGATGTAGCACCCTCCTTAGCTTCAACTTTTCAACCATTTCAACATACACCAAATTTTTAGTAGATCTAGAATCTATTATAACTTTGCATACCTTACCTCCAACCTTGCATAAGGTTATGAATAAAGTCTTCCTCTATGGTGGTTCCAGTGTGCATGGTGTCTTGAGAAGTGTCCTCCTCATCATGAGTGCCTCCCCTTTCTCTGGTGTTGTAAATGATCCAGGAGAGTTCACACTTTGGCAGTCATCCTCTCTCACCAAATGTTTCCTCCTTTCTCCTTGAGAACTTGAGCTTGCCTTCTTAGGAAACCTTGAAGCCATGTGTCTGACTTGGTGACATTTGAAACACTTGAATGGTTCATAATTTATCCCTCCAAATCCTCCCCTTGAATTGGATATTTTTCCTCTAAAATAACCCCTATAACTACTCAACCCTTGAGTATTCTCTTGATTGGATTCACTAGGGTTTTTGAAACTTTGGATTCACTAGGGGCTTTGAAACTTTGGACCCTTCCACTAGACACCTTCTGCCTTTGGTATTGAACTCTCTCTAGCCTCTCCCTCTACCATTTTTTTCATGCCTCCATTTCAATTTTTCTTCAACCCTTAATGCCAATTGATAACATTTGTGGATAGTGTTGGGTATACAAAGGATTAGTTCATCTTGGATGTTCATTCTTAGGCCATTAAGGTATATGGACACCTTCTCACTCTCTATTTCCACAGTTTTAGACTTCATAGTGAGGCTTTGAATCTCGTCTGTATAACTAGAGCTATCCATCTCCTTTAGTCTTAGAGTTTGTCTCCTCTAATGAAGTTGCACTTCATAAATATTTTTGCACATAGGCCTCTTTAATCAAAGTTACCACCCTCTTCAAAGTAGTTATCATATTCTTACCACTCTTCAATCTTTCATCTTGGATGAAGTTCCACCAAGTAAGGGATTCTCCCTTTAGTCTAGACTTGGCTATCTTTACCTTCTGGTGTTATGAGATTTCTTCACATTCCAAAAAACTTGTCAGGGATTCTATCCAATCCATGACCAAATCTGGGTCCATCTTCCCACTAAACACTACTAGATCTAACTTTCCCTCCATGGTTCTCCTCTCTATGGATTTCAAGGCATTCAGGAGGGGTCTCTGGTTCATAGGAAGCTATTCTTCTTCCCACCCAAGGGTGTCCTCTTCACCCCTTTCTTCTTCATTTCCAGAGTCATCTTCATCCTTTCTATCAACATTTCCTTTCTACCTATCCCTCTTCTCATTTCTTTGTTCTTTGCCATTTTCTCTCTCACAATATTTGCAAGTTCTACATTGGTCATTCTTGGAGGCATTTCTCTATCCTTGATTTCTTCTTCTCCCTCTGACATATCTTTAAAAATCCTTCTTCCTAAGGATCTTTCTATGCTCTAATACCAATTGATGCATAGCCCTTTCTTCTTTAAAATTATAAGGATGTGATAGGTTCCTCTACCTATGAGTCAGCCAAGGGCCCTAACATCCTAATACTAAATCCATAGTGTGATTTACACTTTGTTTGTTAAGTTCCATATCCCTTTCCAACTATTTCTTCCAAGACACAATCAAACCCTTAGGTTTTCCATATGACTCCTAGTGACCCTCAAGGATACATGGGCTTATTTAGGCTTGGTGTACTTCCCAAGACTCAAGAGATGAAAAGGGATTTGATTTGGTGTTTTCTAGTACAACATGACACAAAAAAGTAATTGGTTTGGCACTCCAAATCCACTGGTGTATACTTCTCCGCAACAGAGTCCAAATCCTTGTACCCCTTCATGGATAGTTTTTTCAACTTTAATCCTTATTCCTCCAAAGGAACCAACCAATCAATAGGTGATTCTAACACCCTTATAGAGTTATTCAACCCTACCAAAAGGTTTGGTCTAAATCACTAAACCAGGGCCTCAACCGTTACTAAGACTAGGAGACCTAATTGTCCTAATTAGGTTGGTTTTCCAAAGGAAGTGCCTCGCCATGATGATTCCTTACCAAATCAACCACTTTTTCATATTCCAAACATTAATTACCAATCAAATCCAAAGGCATGGCCTTTGATCAATCACCCAACAAGAGATATGAAACTTTCTTTGTTCTTCACTTCGGTGGCCACATAGAGATGTCCACCTAGGGCATCAACTTTATTCCTACTCCTACAAGGAACCTGCAAAACACCACTAAAATCATAAAACAAATTAACCACACTTACATTTACTCTCTAGGGCATTTAGTAACCAAGGGTGGAATTGCAAGATATGCTCATTTCTTTCAAAAGCCCTAGAAATGTTGTCTACACAGACCACCATCAAGTAAATTGTTATTTTATCCCTCCAAATAGAAAATCAGAACTTTAGACTTGATGAAAATGAAAGGTAAAAACCAAATTACAATTCCCAATAGTTTTCAAAACATCTACACTCCGTACAGAGCCGTACACGATCTTAGAACATGAAAATTGTAGGAATTTCATAGTTTTATTAAAATTTCCAAATGCAAAATCTTCACAATATCCTCCTCTCGACTTGGAGATGTTTGTTTAATCATTTTTATGTGTTTCCCAAGGGTTCCCAACCACGTTTTGAACTATGGTGACTGTTCGTTACAAAATACAACTTTTGTTGAAAAGTTGTCATTGACAACATTTACAACTTTGACAACTTTTGCAAAAAGTTGTCAAACATGACATTTATGCAACTCGATGAATTTGAGTCTTCTATAATTTAAATAGAGCTCCTAAGACACTTCCTAAATAATTTTAAGACCGTTTTACACACCCCTAAGCCCATATGTCCATGGTGGCCGCTTATAGATCACCTTTTCATGACTTTGGGTAACATGGTGGGGTTCCTTATTACAAACACCAAAATGACTCAAATAAAAAAAAATTCCTTGATGGAACACAACCTTGTTGTCATGAGATATTGTATTCTCCATATTGGGGTGCCCCTACACCAATTTTCCATTTTTGGATGCTCGAGGTTGCCAATCAAAGGGTTGGTCTAATTTTCATTTAGTTGCACAATGAACCTAATGGATAAATGCATGGTATCCTTCACCATAGATTTGGATCCTTGATATTCCTAGAAGGGGAATACATCCCCAAAAACAACCATCGTTGGTGCTCTAAATTTTTTGAAAAAAAAATGTACATGTTTAAAATTTTGCTAAGGTGTATAGGTACACCCTTGAAATATGTGTCTGAAGGACCTAGTTTGAGAGTGAATAATTTGTTTCCCAGTGAATTTTATGAGAAACGACATTAGGAACATATTCACAAGCTATCACTCAACATATTTACCAATTTAGATCCTCCCATGGTTGGTTTTTGATGTGTTTTTGAAGTGCCTAGTTTGAAGGCTTAGCACAAATATGCATTATGCATATTTCCAGAATAATTCACTTAGCCTACTTTGGAGGCCTACATTTCATACCCAATTGACTGTCATGAAAAAACTAGTCATTCCTTTGTATTAAAAATATATGAGATAGCCCAATATCCATTTTAAGACCCTATTGAATTCATTGTCTATGTTTTCCAAGCTCAAAACAAACATAATTTATTCTAATTTTTTTGTACGCACAATGTTACATCTATAGAGTAATCATTGTTCCAATATATTGCCAATGTACAAAGTACTCGTGCAAATTCTCAAAGTCCTAGGAGGTCATTTGATATTTTTGGTAAGTCCAAACCGTTTGCACTTTATCATGTTTTGCAACTTGCATAGCGACAGTTCTTCTAGAGGGCTCACTTTGAGTTAAAAAATTTCACATCAAGATGATGGTCATGATGAATGGATTGATTCCTCAAATTGTCAACATGTAAATATTGATTAGTCTGGGATCACACGTGTGAAGACTTATTAATTTGTGAGCCAACAATGTTGTGTAATTATGTAATGCATGTGTATTGTTTTATTTTTCATAATTATCTAGGCTTAGTTGGCCGACTCAATTGTGAAGTATTGGGATTGGTATAAAGGAAAGATTGTTCATTTTATTTCATATGCATGATGGAATGAATGAATGGAATGAAGGATGATGATATAGAGAGTGATAATGTATGTATGATTTTGTAACGGTATTGAAAAGATTGTATGTGAAGTGAAGTTGGCAGATCTGGTATTGGAGATCTGGTAGTATTTGGTGTAGTAGAGGCACAGTCAGAGAAGAGATGATATAGAGTTTCAAAATTCAAATCATTTGTTATTATTATGTTCTGAATAATACAGAGATCAGCTAGACAGTGGGTTCAGTGGTCTTTCCCTTGAAGCTATTTGGACAGTGGGTCCTTCTGCCTTCCACAGCTCCTAATAGGGTAAGAATCTTTTACAGGGATTCAAAGTCTCCTAATAGGAATTGCTATGTGTTAGCTCTTTTTCTTGCAATACTTACCTAATGATGACAGTATACCTTGTATACTCAGTTGCAACCTCTATTACACAAGAGAAAGACTAATTTCTAAGGATTGGATAAGATCCTTCTTCGTTTTTGAGCTCCACAGACTCAGGCAGGTTTTAGCTTTTAAAGATTACTGATATCTCAGTCTAAGTATTTGGTGGATTGTTTCATTCACAGGTTATGTGCTAAAAACCTCACTGTAATAACTTGTATAATACTCGAGAGATTGCAATAACTAATTTAAAACATAGTACTATAAGCCAGGCTATGGTTTTAA
>MU227255.1:1292425-1362241 GCA_018584345.1 Thuja plicata | reverse complement strand
CATCCTTCTTCCTTTTCTTTAGGAGGGATAACCTAATGATTCACTCTCCAAGGAATCAATAAAATGGACATTGTCCTGCTGACATAGGTCCTTACTGAGTTCAGTTTGTTTGTTCTTAATAACAAGAGTATTTTGATTAAATTGGTTTTGATGCCTTGAAATATCTTGGACAATAATGGGTTATCAGACCAATTCCTAGACCAGTGCCTATCCTTTGCATTACAGAGTCGATAAACTAAGATCTCATAGAAACAAAATATAGTAAGCTGCCTTACAACCCACATGCAATTCAGATAAGTTGTCTTACAAATTACCTTGTCACCTCTAAACAATTGTATCAAATCTTTAAAAAACCATTATGCTCCCTGAAACTACTCACAAAACTTAGTTCTTTCCTCAAAAGAAACTTGCAAGCAATTAGATAGTTACCTTATAACCAAAATGCTTCAGAATGCCTTGCAAACTTAAACATAAAAAAACATACACAGAGAATAAAGAGACAGCAATTGAAGAGAGTAAAATTGCACCATATTTTATTTATATGATCCATCTTTCATACATGAGAGTTTTTGCAACTTCAAAAGATAGACTGAAGTTCAGAACATCTGAATTCTACAATATATTTCTTCTCTTTTCCAAAAAAAATTTCAACCTCAAAGACCCTTTACAATTACAACTGTTTAGCTATATATAGGTTTTTGACCATCTTGGAATCCTTTGATATTTAGGATGCAACAAGCTTCAGATGGTCAAAGAAAACCTAACACTAAAACTATAAAAGAGACAAAAGAAAGAAGAAGTGATGGAGCGACCGAGTCAAAATGAAAATAGATATTTTTTGTTCTTCTCCTGATCTGGCGACTGCATTCAGATTTGTATAGATGGTAGCTAGTAGTATTTATGCTAAGTCTAGATAGCCATGCTTGCATACTCATCTACATTCTCCTTTTGCAATAACTGTCCTCCTTATCTCGAACAGTGCAAGGCCAAGTGTTCACCTTTACTCCTCGTCCAAAATTTCTTCTTCTACCACTGGCTTCTTTCTCTTGGGCATGGTCATCAATTCCCATGCTTTCACTTCATCATCTGATGGCCACTTGAAGTCCTGAGTACTCTGTATTTGGACCTTTTGTCTGTCCCATCTGGCATCAGTGATATTCTTGACATCTAGTAGGAATTTGTTGATGTCACTCTTTTCTTTGAAAGCCTCATCCAATATTCTATTGAATCCCTCTATATCAATATCTGTTCCCAAGAGAAATGCCTCATCACCAGGCATCTTCCTGTCAAATTCATTCTTCCAGGCATCTACAACCTTTACTTGATCATCATCTCCCCTTAAAGAAGGGACAAACTTATTAAAATCATTTGAAAAGAGGCCTAGCTTAACATCTATTTGGTTTAATTTTCCTTTAAAGAATGAGAGCAATATTGACTCTTTTGATCTCATCTTCAACTTCAGTTACTATTTCAGGAAAATCTGGTCTTAGGGCTTGTAAAAATGCTAACTTTTCAAATAAATTTGCCCTAACAGACCATTTAGTAAAGTAAGGGTTCAAAACAGCAACGTACCCCATTACCTCCATATGCAAAGCTGGCAATTTATTGTATGCATTGAGTACAACATCAGTTTTATCTTTTAAAATCTCAATTCTATGTTGTAGCACACCCTTCAATGCCTTCAGAGAAATTGCATTTCCTTTTTCTTCATCTGCCTCTTGTTCCACTGCTTCCTCTGATTTAGGCTTATCTTCAATTTGCAATGATGGTGGTTGTACAGGTACATATACCACTTCAGGTTTTTCCTCTAACTCTTTCATCAATCTCTTAATTACCTGATCCTGTTGGTGCAATTGTATATGGAACATCTCCCTATCCTTGGACAATGCACTTGTCTCTTCCAACAGATTGCTACACCTATCAAAAAATTGTTTAGTTTTGTCTTCATTTAAGTGAGCCCAATGTGTCATAATTTGGGAGATCTCCAAATCCCCTATATTATATACAGACCAGACCATTTGATTTCCCACCATATTTTCTTGAATATTTACCAATTGGGGCTTTTGGTCTTTTGGGCACAAGCTCCACATTGCAAAAGCTTGGGATTTTGGGCTATAACCAAATCCTTTTATGACATCTCCAATTTGGAGCTCAATAGCCATCTTGAGATCTAGTTGTTTTCTGATTTGGTCAATGATGAAGGCAGATGCCAAATCCCATCCCTCAGCCAATAGTATTCCACTACCTAGCACCATCTTCTTGGCTTCCTCAGGTGAAATATCCTCATTCTCTAGATCATAAGACTGTAAAGCTACTAGGGCTTCATTTTTTATTGTCTCTTTTCCATCTGCTATCAATTGGGATTTGATCTACTCTATCTTATGCCATCTTAGGAAGTCTTTAAACTCCTCTGTTTTAACAAAGCTGTCATCACTCAGAAATTTTTGTTGATGAAGCAATCTTTCATCAAGATAGGCTTTTAGTGGCAGCTCAACATTGTCATTTAGGTCAGGCTATTGCTTCTTGCCTTCCCTAATTGCCTTTCTTAGGTTATGGTCATATAACCTATTCGCTGGTGCTAAGGCCTTAGAATTATGCTTTTTCTTACTTTGTCCTTCTACTGAAGGCTGCCCTATTTCCAATTTTTTCCTTTTAGGAGCAGGCTCTTCTAAATCATCAGGCTGGGTAGCAACTGTCAAATCTATCATGTGACCCTCTACTCCCTGCAACTATGGTATGTCAGCAATATCTTGCTGTGGTGGAGAATACATAGTAGGACGTGCATAGTCACTGTCACTACTACTATCACATTCAAATTCTGAATGATATGGTGTCTTAGCACCTTTCTTATCAAGAACTGTATCCAGTTGCTCCACAAGCACATAATAGTTGTCTATCATGGCTTTCATTTTGTCAAAATATGGGAGATCAGGGTAAAAACCCCCAAAAGACAACCCATTCCTTTTGATTTGTCTTTCAAGATTCAACAATTCTTAAATCCTGATTCTTCTGGTTTGAATTTCATCCTCATCTAGGATGTTCCTTATTTCATCTTCTTCTATGCACTCACAGTGGATATTTGTATTGGGGATTATAGGTGTATACAATTTCCTAACCCCTGCCATGAAGCCCTCTAGGTCAATGTATCTATAACAGGCTGCCCCCATTCTACATCCTTCCAGCCACTGACTCACTGCATCAATTGCACCTTTGCCAATTGTAAAGTTGAAAATCTTGAATTGCCTAGGGGTTAGTGTCCCCTTCTGGTGTAGTGCAAAGTGTTTATTATCTCTTAACATCAACTGCCATATGAATTCCATTGCAGCCACCCTTGTAGGGACATAATATGGTAATAGATGAGGTGGGTGAATACACCCATATACCCTCATGACTGTATAATTCTCCTGCAAAAAGAAATCACCCTAATTGTGCTTACCAGCCCACCCGTTTGTATAATAACAAGGTCTTAGCAGCTGCATGATCTTTAGTGGGACTCTTGTTCTGCTGATTCCAAGACTTTGTACTGTTGGATACACAATCCAATTTTGAAAAGCACAATAATCACACTCCCTAGAAATGTAATTCCAAACCCTCACCCAAAATTGGATAGGATTTGGTCCTGACTGACAAAATCTCTGAGGGGCCAAATTGTTGATATCCATGATTACAAAATTGAAGTACAACAGGAGATGCATGAGCATGGAGTAGTGAAGGAATTTGGGCTCCTTCTCCTTGGGGTCCTTTAACTTTTTCTAGGTCACAATGAAACCCTCATGCATCTCATCTATTACATGTTGTATGTAATCATAACTGGTGCTTGAATGCACCTCTTGTAAGTCTAGCACCATCATCAGGATGCCAGCATTAATCTTTTCTGCATCACCATCTATCCCCAACACTCTGCATAGGGCATAGGAAACATACTTGGTATAGAAGTGTAAATCCTTATAATAATATGGGCTATCCCCGAACATAGGATCTAAATATTTTTTCACTTCTTTTAACATGTGTTTTTGCAATAAGCCTTTTGCAATATCAGCCTTCAAATTATACCTCTTCTCCTGTTTTGTCATGTCAATTTTAGTAGACATGGTGCTAAATAGGCCAAAGGCCTGCATGAATGAATTCCTGTTTAATATTAACAAAGCAGTGCCATCATTTCTCTTGATTGTTTTATAAAAAACATTGTAATGGTTGGCTAGGTCTAAGAAAAAGTCTACATCTATGTAGACATTAGGGACAATTAATCTGGCTAGACCACAAGTCCAAGGGTTTGATACTGGGATAGCCTTATCATAATTTTTATAAAAATAATTAAACAATGAGAAACCTATTGTCCCTGGTGTCTCAGCATCTCTGATATTGTGATACTCATCCAAGAGCACATTTGCATTTTCTCTCTTATTTTGTGTAGCACTAGGAAGTAACCTGAGGAATTCATCAGAAAAACTCGCCTTTCCCTTTTTCTCTTCCTCACTTCCTCCACTTGTCGAAGCAACACTAACAGTCCTGCTCATACTTGCAATGCCTTGAATCTCCTACTCCTTATCGATATTGAAACAAATCTATTTCTGAGATTGGTTGACCGTTCTGTGCACAATTTTCTGAAACTCAGAACCTTTTGATCAACTCTGAAAATACTGCAAACTGAGAAAAATACCTCTTCTCTCTAAAAATTAGCAACTTGGGCTCTGAAATCTGAAAGCATGTTAAATTAAAATGAGTGCACTATCAACTCCTTATAGCCATCATTCAAAGTACACAGCTCATAATCAATTCTGTCATCAATTCGACATACTGTGAACTTGAATGAAAACCTAGCCGTAGTTTTATGAGCTTAACAGGAAATCAAATTCATAAAAGTGAATCCTCGAAAAAACCTTACAAAATTCAAAAAGAGCTGACATGTCACACTATGATTCGCTAACTGTCTTACATCTCAGCTACCCTTTTTGCACAGTAATCAAAACACAAGCCTCTGATTGGCTACCGAATGATTCATGCTATCACATCAAAAACTATCGCCGTTATTTATATTTTGGTATCAGGCGACTGTGCGACTGCATATAATATCTTTGTCGTGGACCTCAGTCACTAACCCATAGTTTATCTTGAGACATTGCGACAATACACTTTCTTTCATTTGGCTAACCCAAGTCACCATCTGGTGATCATGTGACCCTGTAGAAATCATAGTCGCGCATAGTTAACATTAATTCTTTATGCTTTCTAAGATCCCGTGACTAACCATTACCTTTAACCCTTTACGGTTATCTCTTAGTCGCCAAATGTTTTTGTTTCATGTCAAGACTATGCGACAATACCTAGTCGCCCGATCATAGAATACAAAATCTGAGTATTTAATTTTAACATGACCGATTATATGTGCCCCTTTTCTCATCTAACGACTGTGTAAAAAACCTAAATTTCCAAGTCGGGAGGACTTTTCCCCTCAGGCACTTTTATTCTCAGACTTCACAACCACAGTTAGATCTCTTGATCTCTTTATCTGACGGCCGTCGCTTAATCACCAAATGTCTTTGTAATACCTTAAATCTTTCTTAGACATCGTGACAAAAGGAAAAGCACTGAGTCTTGTTGTCGCTGATTCCATTTTCTACTTTATGAGACCATGTGATAAACCCATAATATCCACTCGCCTTATGACACTTGTCACAAAGTCATTCGTTCTCTTACTGCGCAATGGAAAACTGAGTCATCATTATTTTCTTGGCGACAACCTGACTATGATTTGCGCTAAACCTCAGACGGTCAGTCGCAAAGTCTCGATCAACGTCTCTTAACTGCCGTTCCTTCTTGAGACTATGCAACTGAAAGCTTTGCATAAATTTTAAGCTTGGATCCTCTTGGCAATAACGCGACATGACGTAATCATGAAGTCTGAAGACATTTCAATAACTGTTGATAATTTCTCATGATTACCCGACTAATCAGTGTGTCCCCTCTGCATAATGCTTTATTACAAAATTATCTTGCGACCACACGACATGAAGAAATCGCAGAGTCTCGTAATGCCAAAGGAATATACTGAATTTAAGTGAGACCATGCAACAAAAGAAAATCACTAAGTCGAGAAGGATTAGGGAATATTCGTTTGGAGTAACACAACAAAGCGATTTGATTAAAACACATGACTTAAGTGGACTGAAAAAGCAACAGCAAAACATAAGCAACATGGCTTAGGGTTTGTTTTTTCAACTTTTAACACTTGGAAGGCTTAGGGTTTCCAGGGTTTTTTGCAAATTGAGACAGGTTCAGATTTGAAAACCTAAAAACTTGACACAGGTAAAGCAACAAGGAACGAGAGATAGCCGATTAAAAACATCAGATCACAGAGAAAAGAACAGGGAACCAGGAAAACTGCCAAAACAAGAAATACAACCAACAGTGGGTCTAATGAGGATTGGCTAAACAAAGTTTTATACAAAGAACCACAAAATCTCTGGTTGCAAACCACCTCAACAATAGAGAAAAACCTTACAATAGAAAGGGAAATATGTACAGAACCTACAAACAGGGAAAAGGGAAAGAACATATGATACATAATTACCTGTGCACTTTTGAACTTTTACTCAAAGAAAGGCTTCAAAAATTGCCCATGCATAGGCAACTCAAAAAGATCTCCTTCCATATTCTTCAACAAATATGAGTCTTTGCCAAAATTTTCTGCAACAATAAAAGGTCCTAACCATAACGACTCAAATTTCTTGTGTTTGCCTTTCTCCTCTACCCTTTTATTCCATTGGATAACTATATCATCAGTCTGGAACTTTCTCTTAGTAGCCCTTTTATCAAATAGATATTTCATTTGCTGTTGTAGCTTCATATTTTCTCTTTGACTATTTCTCCTTTTTCCATCTAATTCAATCAATTGCATCATTTTGTTTTGCATATTGTCAGAGACATCTAAATTTTCCTCTTGTATGAATTGGAAAATGGGCAATAAACTGTTAATAGGCAATCTCGCTTGAAAACCATATACTAACTCAAAAGGAGATTGACCGGTTTCTTTCTTAATTGTTACCCTATCAGTCCAAAGAGCTAATCTCAATTTTGTGTGCCATGTCCTTTTATTTTTTTCCAGAGTCCTCTTCAATATTTTCAATATGCTTTTATTGCTAGACTCAGCTTGTCCATTGGCCTGTGGATGATATGAGGAATAATATGATATTGTAATCCCATACCTTTCACAGAAACTTGTCATTTCTTCTGATCTGAAACTCATAGCATTGTCCATTATTAATTTATTAGGCACTCCAAATCTGGTCAAAATATTTTCTAATAGAAACTCAGTGACGACTCTACTTGTTGCTTTCCTTGTGGGGATAGCCTCAATCCATTTAGTAAAGTAATCTGTGGAAACTAAAATCCAACTGTGCCCTGTGCTAGACTTTTCTTGAAATTCACCAATAAAATCAATGCCCCACACAGCAAAAGGAGCTTCAGTATTCACCGGGTTGAGCAACAGAGCACCTGCAAATTTCAATTTATTGGAGAACCTCTGACATGGTTCACATTTCTTGACATGTGTATAAGTATCTTTGAACAACGTAGGCCAATAATATGCTGCCCTTAAAATCTTATGGGCAGTGGTTTACGTAGAAAAGTGACCTCCGCATTCTCCCTCATGCATCTCAATTAGAACTTTCTCAGCTTGATATTTGTCAAGGCATAACAATAGCACACCATTCTTATCTTTCCAAAACAAATCACCCTGGATCAAAACATATCTTTGAGTTTGCAATTTAAAATTTCTCTTTTGATTATCAGACAAATAATCAGGACACTTAGCATTTTTGAGGAAGAAAACAATATCAGTGTAATATGGTTGCCTTTCTATACTGGTAATGGCTTGGTTATTTTCTCCACTCTGATTTGATTGTACTAAATCCAGTTTCTCTTCTGTCATAAGTTTAGCCAAGCCTTGACCTCTTATCAATTTGGTGATATTGATTTCCAGATTGAACTCTTGAATTCTTGTGATCCATTTGCATCTCTTACCAGTTACTTCTGACTGTGTAAGAATATCTTTTACAGCTGAGTGAGGGACAAAAGCTTGCACCTTGGCACACACCAAATAGGGCCTGAAAGAATTCACAGCCTTTACCAATGCATATGCCTACTTTTCCATTATTTCATAGTTAAGTTCTACAGCCTGCAAGGATCTACTATAAAAGGCTATAGGATGTTCAAGTCCTTGTTCATCTTTCTGAAGCAATATTGCAGCAATTGTATGAAATGATGCAAATGAAAATAGGGAGAAAGGCTTAGTGTAATCTAGGGATTTCAACACTACAGTTTCCTGCACTGCCTTCTTTATCTTTTCAAAATCTTGTTGGGCCTCATCACTCCAAACAAACTTGACATTTTTCTTTAACAATTTTATAATGGGCTTCACAATTTCAGAAAAATTAGCTACAAATCTTCTAACAAAGTTAATCTTTTCTAAAAAAGATTGTACACTCTTTAAGTTTTTTGGGGCAATTACCTTCTTAATTGCTTCTACTCTCTCAGGGTCTATTCTTACCCCTTCTCTGGACACTATATGACCAAGAAATTTTCCCTCCTTAACTGCAAAATGACATATCTTAGGGTTCAATGAAAGACCATATTCCAATGCTTTATTAAATATCTTGCCCAAATGGTCACAATGATCACTAGCCTTTTTTGAATATGCAGTTAAGTCATCTTGGTAAATAACCATGAATAAATCAATAAACTCTTTGAAAGCAACATCCATGGCTCTCTGAAAAGTCACACCTGCATTTATTAAACCAAAAGGCATCCTGATATACACATATGTTCCCCATGGAGTAGTAAATGCAGTTTTATATTGCTCTGACTCTTTGACTAAAACTTCGTTGTAACCCGAAAAACCATCCATCATTGATAACAATTCACAACCAGTCACCTTATGCAACATTGCTTCCATATTAGGAAGTGAATAATTATCTTTCAATGAATCAATATTGAGATTTCTGAAATCAACACATAATCTGATGTCACCATTTTTTCTTCTAACTGGCACTAGATTTGATACCCATGTTGAATGTCTAATAGGCTGGATTATCCCAGCATCTTTGAGTTTCATCAATTCCTACTGCATTTTGGGAGCCAACAAGGGGTTAATGGGCCTTTGTTTCTGTCTAAATGGCTTGACATCTGATTTCAAAGGAATTTCATGTTGAAAAAGGTCCTTTTTATATGCTTTCAAGTCCTCATATGACCAAGAAAAAACATGCTTGTATTTTCTCACTAACTTGATCATATTTATCCTTACATAAGATTCCAAACCTTTTCCTATATAAACTATCTGAGGACTGTTTTCTGATCCTAAATTTATTTCTTCCAAATCCTCAATGTTGGCATTGCTTATCTTTGCTGAATTATTATGCTGGCTAACAAACAATGCTTCAAGTTCAACCAAACCCCTAGGAATTTGATTAGAACTCAATTGAACAACTTCATTTCCCAAGATGTAGTCCTTTCCATCATCTGATTCTAATAAGGAATTGCAGTCTATGCTCTGGTTTTCATACTGATCCAAACATTGCATGAATCTCAAAATATCTTGATCATCCTGAAACACCTGCCATTTGTATATGTTATCCGAGACAACTGGTCTTATCTTAACTTTGAGTATTGATACTCCATGTAGGGTCAAATCATCATTTTTAAAAGCAACATTTGCTAGGAAGTCAGCCATAATATTCTTTAACCTTTCCAACCAGGTAATATTAAAAGCATCAAACATCTCTAGTTGATCCCAAACAGCATGTTTGTACATTTTCAATCTGTCATTCTTTACAGCATATTTGGATCTGACTTGTGCTACCACTAACTCAGAGTCACCATAAACCTTTAAACATTTAATACCATGTTTGGTAGCAATTTCAAGTCCTAAAAATAAAGCCTCATACTCTGCAGTATTGTTTGTACTTTGAAAGTCTAACAGAAATGAGTATTTAAAAGTTGTACCTGATGAAGATATTAATAATACTCCTGCCCCTGATCCCTCTTTAGAGAAAGCACCATCAAGGTACATTTTCCATAGTCCATCTTCATGCAAGATTGGTTCTTTATTCAAAAGGTTAGCTTCTTGATTTTTATGTTCATCTCTTTGCATTTTGAAATTTCCCATGTCTATGTCAATGCAACAGTTCACATGAGTATCCTCATATTTTTCTATCATGTGGGGAGTCCGGCTCTCTCTCAAAACATTGACATTCTCTCCAGCAATTTTGAAAGTAGCAAATGATAGATCATTTTGTATACTACCACCCATTGAAGCACTCCATTTTCTTGATAATAACATGCCATAGTGAGGTGGTATATCAACCACAAGAACATTCATTCTCATCAGTACATCAGGGAAAACTGCTAGCCGATAAGGCATAGCCTCAATGGTTCCAATTACAGGGACTTCTCTAGAATCCATAGCTCTACACCTACCATGAGGTGTATCAACTTGTAGGCCCATTGCCTTCATGATTTTGACTGGCATAACTATATTTGATGCTCCTGAGTTTATCATGCAATTCTTAAGCATTTTATCACTGATTATTAATGAGAGAAAAAATGGGTCAACAACCTTTGGGGAGGAAGTTTCATTTAGGAATATCTGAGGAATTTCAGATGTCAACACCTCCAATTCATTTCCCTTGGTAATTGGCTTTTCAGAAACTACCAGTGGACTATGAGCCTTTATTGTAGGTACACTATTTAATAATGACAAGACTTTTTCTTTGTGTTCTTTGATCCTCATCATTTCTAGAAATGGAACCTTAACTGTCATCTAGGACAAGCACTGACCCATGTCTACTGGAGTATACCTCACATCTGAATACTTTTATTTATCAATAATAACTTCACTTTGCTCATTGTGTTCCTTTTGGACCAATTCATGAACAATATTGGGATCTATAGCCTTTGTAACAATCTTGACCTTGTGTTTGTCTATACTTTCATTAGGTCCTTCCTTTTTCTAAACATAATTAGTGTCTAGTTTATTTTCCTTTATGAAAACACCTGAGGGCTGGCTACCAATACCACCCACCACCCTGCTCCTTAGGTGGTAATTGCTTCTAGCTTTATTCACTAACTCAGCAGTAATTCTGGCCTTCTCTTCATCTAAAGCTTTCCTTATGAGTGGAACATCCTGACCATCTTGAGCATAACATCTTACACTATCATCAAATTCATCTCTCTCACTATCAGACAAAATCTATTGGTGATGGTTCTCAATCCTTTTTTGTGAGACATAAGAGTCATGATTCTCCTCTTCATTGTTTGAATCAACATCATGGCATGAAAAGGTATTGGTCATACTATAATCACAATGTTCCCCCTCATCCCTTTCCTGTCCCTCACCTGCCTTTAAATCCAAAGAGACAACATAGAAATTAGGGTTATGAGGAGCGTCACCGGCTTCACACCATGTCTCCTCATTGCATAAATGGACAAAATTTCTATGCAAGGGGTCCGGAGTTACATTGTCTGTTCTTTCCCTCTTGGGTGTAACAACAGGCTTTCCATCTTTGAACTGAGTTCCATATGGGTGATTTTGCATTCTATTCTAAGGATTGTAAGTAGTATTGTAAGAAGGTCTATTATTCTGAGGAGATTTATATTCTTTGTATTCCGGCTCTTTCAGATTGCTCTTACTAAACCTGGCATCATCTCTTCTATTTAATTTACCAGATACTCTTCTATTCATTTCAATATTGACTGCTATTTTATAAGCATCAGTGAGTGTTCTAGGGTTCTTATCTCTCAGAGCATATCCCATCTTGGAATCAAAGGCATTTAAATAGGTTGCTAGACAAACCTCTTCATCTAGCTTTATCTTCTGGAATAGTTTATGCATAGCTCTTTGAAATCTTGTGTTAAATTTTGTGACCTCTTCATTGTAATTTTTCTTAATATTATTGAACTCATTCAATAAAAAGCCTTTATTTGTTTTGTCTCCATACTGATCTTTTAAAAATTCAATCAACTCATCCATGGAAACAACAGAGCCATTAGCAAAGCTTCTAAGCCATTCTCTTGCATCCTCAACAAGGGACTCAACAAATAGCTTCATTAGTACATCTTCATGGGTGATATTCAAGTCATCAACAAAGTCAATGAATTTCCTTAAATTTGTTTCACAAGAAATGACATTATTACCTGCAAACTTTGGGAGCTTTTCTCCTATATCACCCACATCCTTAGGAAAAGCATTAGGGTATCTAGGGATACCAACAAAATCAAATTGTTTGTACCTCTCATTATGTAATGGTTTCCTTTGAAAACTATCATCTTCTTTAGTCATAGTAGCTTTTCCTCTAGAAGTTGTATTATTCTCTGGTCCAGAATAAGCATACTTTGAAGATTGTAAAAAATCTATCTTTTTCTTCATCTCAATTGTAGCAACTTCCATTTGGGTTTTTTCCAACATTTTTTCCATGGTTTCTTTTTCAATTCTCAATTTTTCTAAATCAATTTCTAACTTGGACATTTGTTCAACCATAGGCCTCTGAAATTTAGGTTCTTGATCTCTATGTTCACCCATCTTTTTTTTACCCTTATTTATTTGCAAAATAGAAGCTTTATGAGTGAAGGGTATTTCTTTGTTTTTCTGAGACTTCTCTATTTATTTTATAGTTTGGTGTTTTGGAAGTATTTTTTCTATTGTTATCAAGAGCCTTATGATCATTCCTATTCTTTCTTATTTCTCTTTCCTTTTTCATTTGTTGAACTAGGGCAAGCTGCTTCAAAATAAACTTCTCTTCATTTGCCAGCATATCAGAAGGAGCATCTTCTGAATCTGAGCTAGGTGTAGTAATTTCTTCTCTCTCATTTGAAGTAGAAGTGAGTGTGGGTGGTGTGTCTAATACTCTTTCAGCAGCCTCCTCATAGTCTCAAGTATTTCCATCATGCGAGTGCTGAATAGTATTCCTATCATTCCTGATATTTACCTCTTCACCTTTTAAAGGAGTTTCATCCATATTGAATTGATTCTTATTTTTCCTCCAAGAGGCTCCAACCCTTGAGGATGATGGAATTCCTTCATGTAATACCCTTTATGGGCCAGTTCTTACTCTTGACCTAGTACTCATTATGTAAGACATTTATTTCTTTTGCACTAATCACAGAGATATTCGCTTCAGAGTCACCACCCAAAAAACCTACGATGAATATTTATCAAGAGGGTACCCTACTAGTAACCTTAAATATGGCTTGAAAACAAGTTTAAAATTTTAAGTGCCAGATGTCCAGATTACCTGGGTAAGAGATATTCTACAGATTCTCAACAAAATTTTAAAATCTCTTAGACTCCCCAGCAGAGTCGCCAATTTGTTAGCTCTTTTTCTTGCAATACTTACCTAATGATGAAATTATACCTTGTATACTCAGTTGCAACCTATTTTAGGCAAGAGAAACACAAATTTCTAAGGATTGGATAAGATCCTTGTTCATTTTTGAGCTCCACAGACTCAGGCAGGTTTTACCTTTTAAAGATTACTGATATCTCAGTCTAAGTATTTGGTGGATTGTTTCCTTCACAGGTTATGTGCTAAAGACCTCACTGTAATAGCTTGTATAATACTCGAGAGATTGCAATAACTAATTTAAAACACAGTACTATAAGCCAGGCTATGGTTTTAACAACATACACCAGTGAGATAAGGACTTTCATCCTTCTTCCTTTTCTTTAGGAGGGATAACCTAATGATTCACTCTCCAAGGAATCAATAAAATGGACATTGTCCTGCTGACATAGGTCCTTACTGAGTTCAGTTTGTTTGTTCTTAATAACAAGATTATTTTGATTAAATTGATTTTTATGCCTTGAAATATCTTGGACAATAATGGGTTATCAGACCAATTCCTAGACCAGTCCCTATCCTTTGGATTACAGAGTCAATAAACTAAGATCTCATAGAAACAAAATACAGTAAGCTGCCTTACAACCTACATGCAATTTAGATAAGTTGCCTTAAAAATTACCTTCTCACCTCTAAATGATTGTATCAAATCTTTAAAAAACTATTATGCTCCCTGAAACTACTCACAAAACTTAGTTCTTTCCTCAAAAGAAACTTACAAGAAATTAGATAGTTACCTTATAACCAAAATGCTTCAGAGTGCCTTGCAAACTTAAACATAAAAGAGCATCACAGAGAATAAAGAGACAATAATTGAAGAGAGTAAAATTGCACAATATTTTATTTATATGATCTAGATTTCATACATGAGAGTTTTTGCAACTTCAAAAGATAGACAGAAGTTCAGAACATCTAAATTCTACAATATATTTCTTCTCTTTTCCAAAAAAAATTCCAACCTCAAAGACCCTTTACAATTACAACTGTTTTTCTATATATAGGTTTTTGACCATCTTGGAATCCTTTGATATTTAGGATGCAAAAATCTTCGGATGGTCAAAGAAAACCTAACACTAAAACTATAAAAGAGACAAAAGAAAGAAGAAGTGATGGATCGACCGAGTCAAAATGAAAAAAAATATTTTTTGTTCTTCTCCCGACCTGGCGACTGCAATCAGATTTTTATAGATGGTAGCTGGTAGTATTTATGCTGAGTCTAGATAGCCATGCTTGCATACTCATCTACATCCTCCTTTTGCAATAACTATCCTCCTTATCTCGAACAGTGCAGTGCCAAGTGTTCACCTTTACTCCTCATCCAAAATTTCTTCTTCTACCACTGGCTTCTTTCTCTTGGGCATGGTCATCAATTCCCATGCATTCACTTTATCATCTGATGGCCATTTGAAGTCCTGAGTACTCTGTATTTGGACCTTTTGTCTATCCCATCTAGCATCAGTGATATTCTTAACATCTAGTAGGAATTTGTTGATGTCAGTCTCTGCTTTGAAAACCTCATCCAATATTCTATTGAATCCCTCTATATCAATATCTGTTCCCAAGAGAAATGCCTCATCACCAGGCATCTTGCTATCAAATTCATTCTTCCAGGCATCTACAGCCTTTACTTGATCATCATCTCCCCTTAAGGAAGGAACAAATTTATTAAAATCATTTGGAAAGAGGCCTAGCTTAACTTCTATTTGGTTTAATTTGCCTTTAAAGAATGAGAGAGCAATATTGACTCTTTTGATCTCATCTTCAACTTCAGTTACTATTTTAGGAAAATCTGGCCTTAGGGCTTGTAAAGATGATAACTTTTCAAATAAATTTTCCCTAGTAGACCATTTAGTAAAGTAAGGGTTCAAAATAGCAAGGTACCCCATTACCTCCGTATGCAAATCTGGCAATTTATTGTATGCATTGAGTACAACATCAATTTTATCTTTTAAAATCTCAATTCTATGTTGGAGCACACCCTTCAATGCCTTCAGAGAAATTGCATTTCCTTTTTCTTCATCTGCCTCTTGTTCCACTGCTTCCTCTGATTTAGGCTTATCTTCAATTTGCAATGATGATGGTTGTGCAGGTACATATACCACCTCAGGTTTTTCCTCTAACTCTTTCATCAATCTCTTAATTACCTTATCCTACTGGTGCAATTGTATATGGAACATCTCCCTGTCCTTAGACAATGCACTTGTCTCTTCCAACAGATTGCTACACCTATCAGACAATTGTTTAGTTTTGTCTTCATTTAAGTGAGCCCAATGTGTCATAATTTGGGAGATCTCCAAATCTCATGTATTCTCTATAGACCAAACCATTTGATTGCCCACCATATTTTCTTGAATATTTACCAATTGGGGCTTTTGGTCTTTTGGGCACAAGCTCCACATTGCAAAAGCTTGAGATTTTGGGCTATACCCAAATTCTTTTATGATATCTCCCATCTGAACCTCACTAGCCATCTTGAGATCTAGCTATTTTCTGATTTGGTTAATGATGAAGGAAGATGCCAAATCCCATCCTTCAGCCAATAGTATTCCACTACCTAGCACCATCTTCCTAGCTTTCTCGGGTGAAATATCCTTATTCTCTAGATCATAAGACTGTAAAGCTACTAGGGCTTCATTTGTTATTGTCTCTTTTCCATTCGCTGTCAATGGGGATCTGATCTGCTCTATCTTATGCCATCTTAGGAAGTCTTTAAACTCCTCTGTTTTAACAAAGGTATCATCACTCAAATTTTTTTGTTGATGAAGCAATCTTTCATCAAGACAGGCTTTTAGTGGCAGCTCAACATTGTCATTTAGGTCAGGTTGTTGCTTCTTGCCTTCCCTAATTGCCTTTTGTAGGTTATGGTCATATAACCTATTCCCTGGTACTAAAGCCTTAGCCTTATCCTTTTTCTTACTTTGTCCTTCTACTGAAGGCTGTCCTATTTCCAATTTTTTCCTTTTAGGAGTAGGCTCTTCTAAATCATCAGGCTAGGTAGCAACTGTCAAATCTATCATGTGACCCTCTACTCCCTACAACTGTGGTATTTTAGCAATATCTTACTGTGGTGGAGAATACATAGTAGGACATGCATAGTCATTGTCACTACTACTATCACATTCAGATTCTGAATGATCAGGTGTCTGAGCAACTTTCTTATCAAGAACTGTATCCAGTTGCTCCATAAGCACATAATAGTTGTCTATCATGGCTTTCATTTTGTCAAAATATGGGAGATCAGGGTAAAAAACCTTAAAAAGACAACCCATTCCTTTTGATTTGTCTTTCAAGATTCAACAATTCTTGAATCCTGATTCTTCTGGTTTGAATTTCATCCTCATCTAGGATGTTCCTTATTGCATCTTCTTCTATGCACTAGCAGTGGACATTTGTATTTGGGATTGTAGGTGTATACAATTTCCTAACCCCTGCCATGAAGCCCTCTTGGTCAATGTATCTATAAGGGGCTGCCCCCATTCTACATCCTTCGAGCGACTGACTCACTACATCAATTGCACCTTTGCCAATTGTAAAGTTAAAAATGTTGAATTGCCTAGAGGTTAGTGTCCCCTTGTTGTGCGGTGCAAAGTGTTCATTATCTGTTAACATCAACTGGCATATGAATTCCATTGCATCCACCCTTGCAGGCACATAATATGGTAATAGATGATGTGGGTGAATACACCCTAATACCCTGATGACTGTATAATTCTCCTCCAAAAAGAAATCACCCCAGTTGTGCTTACCATCCCACCCATTTGTATAATAACAAGGTCTTAGTAGATGCATGATCTTTAGTGGGACTCTTGTTCTGCTGATTCCAAGACTTTGTACTATTGGATACACAATCCAATTCTGAAAAGCACAATAATCACACTCCCTAGAAGTGTAATTCCAAACCCTCACCCAAAATTGGATAGGATTTGGTCCTNACTGATAAAATCTCTGAGGGGCCAAATTGTTGATATCCATGATTACAAAATTGAAGTACAATAGGAGATGCATGAGCATGGAGTAGTGAAGGAATTTGGGCTCCTTCTCCTTGGGGTCCTTTAACTTTTTCTGGGTCACAATGAAACCCTCATGCATCTCATCTATTACATGTTGTATGTAATCATAACTTGTGCTTGAATGCACCTCTTGTAAGTCTAGCACTATCATCAGGATGCCAACATTAATCTTTTCTGCATCACCATCTATCCCCAGCACTCTACATAGGGCATAGGCAACATACTTGATATAGAAGTGTAAATCCTTATAATAATATGGGCTGTCCCCGGACATAGGATCTAAATATTTTTTCACTTCTTTTAACATGTGTTTTTGCAATAAGCCTTTTGCAATACCAGGCCTTAAATTATACCTCTTCTCCTGCTTTGTCATGTAAATTTTAGTAGACATGGCGCTAAATAGGCCAAAGGCCTGCATGAATGAATTCCTGTTTAATATTAACAAAGCAGTGCCATCATTTCTCTTGATTGTTTTAGACAAAAAATCGTAATGATTGGCTAGGTCTAAGAACAAGTCTACATCTATGTAGACATCAGGGACAATTAATCTGGCTAGACCACAAGTCCAAGGGTTTGAGACTGGGATATCCTTATCAGAATTTTTATAAAAATAATTAAACAATGAGAAACCTGTTGTCCCTGGTGTCTCAGCATCTCTAATATTGTGATAGTCATCCAAGAGCACATTTGCATTTTCTCTCTTATTTTGTGTAGCACCAGGAAGTAACCTGAGGAATTCATCAGAAAAACTCGCCTTTCCCTTTTTCTCTTCCTCACTTCCTCCACTTGTCGAAGAAACACTAACAGTCTTGCTCATACTTGCAATGCCTTGAATCTCCTACTCCTTATCGATATTGAAACAAATCTATTTTTGAGATTGGCTGACCGTTCTGTGCACAATTTTCTAAAACTCGGAACCTTTTGATCAACTCTGAAAATACTGCAAACTGAGAAAAATACCTCTTCTCTCTAAAACGTAGCAACTTGGGCTCTCAAATCTGAAAGCACGGTAAATGAAAATGAGTGCACTATCAACTCCTTATAGCCATCATTCAAAGTACGCAGCTCATAATCAATTCTGTCATCAGTTCGACATATTGTGAACTTGAATGAAAACCTAGCCGTAGTTCCATGAGCTTGACAGGAAATCAAATTCATAAAAGTGAATCCTTGAAAAAACTTTACAAAATTTAAAAATAGCTGACATGTCACACTATGATTCGCTAACTGTCTTACATCTCAGCTACCACTTTTGCACAGTAATCAAAATATAAGCCTCCGATTGGCTACTGAATGATTCATGCTGTCACATCAAAAACTGTCGCCGTTATTTAGATTTTGGGATCAGGCGACTGTGCGACTGCATATGGGTAAGTGCAAGAAGTTGAGTGCCAATTCCGCAGAAGTCTTGTGGGCTTGAAAACTACCGCTAGAAACGGGCACCCATTTTGAAAAAAATGGGCACCCATCTTAGGCTCGGACACCCGATCCAAAATTTAAAAAATGGATACCCATTTTTTTCAAAACGGGTGCTCGTTTTTTTAAATTTTTTTTTTTTAAAAAAATTATTTTTTTATGCCGATTTATTACATTTAAGAAACAGGTACACATTTTTAAACGTGTGCCTGTTTTTTAAAATTTGAATTTACCAAACCACTATTTGCATTGGATTTCGGTTTGGGACAGGTTTGGTGGGACCAAGCCTATGCTTGGACCTCCAAAATAATGGTTAAGGCATTTGAACACCAGATTTCTATCTTGCCGTAATTTTTTGAGGGTCTTCCTAATCAAATTTTTTGATGAAATTAAAACCCATTAGAGATCTTACCGTCTAGATTTCAAAAATATAAATTTTATAGTGATATGATAAATTTTACTATTTTTACAATATTTATTAATTAAAAGTGGTACCTAAACTTAAAATAGTAAGGTTCACTAAAACTTTAATAACTTTTTTGATTTTAGGTTTTTAAAAAAATGAATTATATGTGACCAATCTACATAGAATTCTATTCAAAATTAAAAAAAAACTTTCTCAAAAAAGTGAAATTTTCATCAAATTATGGTGGTCGTACACGAGAGGTTTTGAAAATTTACTTTATAGTCAATTAAAAATTAATAAAAAAAAAAATTCAATTAAAGAAAAAGGAAAAATATTCTGACCAATCTTTGATGTGTTAGGTACCTTCCCCCAAAAGGATTTAGAAAAATTTATTTATTTACTTCAAAATAGGGTGGCCGTACACATGCGGGGTATGGTCCTGAAACAGGCATTTTGAAAAAGAGGTTTTTAAACATGCCTACTAAATATATTTTCTACTATGTGGGTATTTAAATAAATTACATATTTGAAAAATAGACTCTGAGCACTACATTTTCTATTAGTGGATTTATTTTATATTCAATCTCTAAGTGCCTCAAATTTTGACATCAATTGATAGACAACTTGAAAATCAGGGAAAACACTTCCACTTTTTGCCCAAAAAGTGGACTCAACTTCTTGCTGGCACCCATATAATATCTTTGTCACCGACCTCAGTCACTAACCCATAGTTTATCTTGAGACATTGCGACAGTACACTTTCTTTCCTTTGGCTAACCCAAGTCACCATCTAGCGATCACGCGACCCTGCAGAAATCATAGTCGCGCATAGTTAACATTAACTCTTTATCCTTTCTGAGATCCCGTGACTAACCATTACCTTTAACCCTTTACAGTTATCACTTAGTCGCCAAATGTTTTTGTTTCATGTCAAGACTATGCGACAATACCTAGTCGCCCGATCGCAGAATATAAAATTTGAGTATTTAATTTTAACATGACCAGTTATATGTGCCCCTTTTTTCATCTGACAACTACGCAACAAACCTAAATCGCCAAGTCGGGAGGACTTTTCCCCTTGGGCACTTTTATTCTCAGACTTCACGACCACCGTTAGATCTCTTGATCTCTTTATCTGACGGTCATCGCTTAATCGCCAAATGTCTTTGTAATACCTTAAATCTTTCTCAGACATCGCGAAAAAAGGAAAAGCACTGAGTCTCATTGTCACTGATTCCATTTTCTACTTCTGGCAACCATGTGATAAACCCATAATATCCACTCACCTTATGACACTTGTCACAAAGTCATTCGTTCTCTTACTACGCAATGGAAAACTGAGTCATCATTCTTTTCTTGGTGACAACCCGACTATGCTTTGCACTAAACCTCAGACGGTCAGTCGCAAAGTCTCGGTCAACATCTCTTAACCACCGTTCCTTCTCGAGACTACGTGACTGAAGGCTTTGCATAACTTTTAAGCTTGGATCCTCTTGGTGATAACGCAACATGAGGTAATCGTGAAGTCTGAAGACATTTCAATAATTTTTGAGAATTTCTCGCGATTACCCAACTAATCAGTGGGTCCCCTCTGCATAATGCTTTATTACAAAACTATCTTGCGACCAAACGACATGAAGAAATCACAGAGTCTCATAATGCCAAAGGAATATACTGAATTTAAACGAGACCATGCGACAAAAGAAAATCACTAAGTCAAGAAGGATTAGGGAATATTCATTTGGAGTAACGCAGAAAAGCGATTTGATTAAAACACATGACTTAAGTGGACTGAAAAAGCAATAGCAAAACATTAGCGACATGGATTAGGGTTTATTTTTTCAACTTTTAACACTTGGAAGGCTTATGGTTTTCAGGGTTTTTTGCAAATTGAGACAGGTTCAGATTTGAAAACCTGAAAACTTGACACAGGTAAAGCAACAAGGAATGAGAGATAGCCAATTAAAAACACCAGATCACAGAGAAAAGAACAGGGAACCAGGAAAACTACAAAAACAAGAAATACAACCAACACTATGTACTGAATGTATTTCATAGATTCCTAATAGAGTCCATCCTCTAAAAAAGATTTTTTATATTATTTCATCTTTTTGTGGGCATCATTCCCACTGGGGTTTAGTCTTTGATCAAGAGGTTCCCTAGTTGACAAATCTAGTGTTATTGTGCATGGTTATCTTTTTGTGGTCATTTTTATTTTTATTTACATGTTTCAGATTTAATAAGGTTGATAAAAGTTATATTATTCAGGTAACTGATTCACCCCCCCCCCCTCCCCTAGTTATCTTGGTGGACTTTAGTTTCTAACAATAAAAGCTAAGGAAAATGCACCCACATGTGGCATTACTAGTAAAAGAAGAATTGAAGAAACTCTTAGATACTGGCTCCATTTAGTCCATTTATTATGTCATATGGATTTCAAATATTGTGGTAGTTTCTAAACTCAACAATAGTATAAGAGTTTGCATGGACTTCAAAGATTTAAATAAGGCATGTCCAAAAGATGAATTTCCACTTCCAAGCATCTATAATACTATAGATCTTACAATTGGACACTCTATGCTATCACTAATGGATGGATTTTCTGCCTATAAAAAGATAAATATTGCACTATAAGATCATAATATGACAGCCTTTACATGTGCGTGGGGTACTGTTTGTTAGAATGTTATTCCCTTTGGTCTCAAAAATGCTGGAGAAACTTACCAAAGAGAAATGACCACAAGTTTCCATGATATGATCCATGCCTGCATGGAAGATTATATAGATGATATTTTACCCAAGTCATGTACAATAAAATAACATCTACCAATCCTAGATAAAATCTTTACAATGATTGAAAAGTTGAAGGTTAGGCTAAACCCCAAAAATGTGCATTTGGGGTAAAATCAGGGAAACTTCTTGGATATACTATTTTTGAAAAGGGAACTAAATTTGATACAAAAAAAAGTGAACGAAATTATGGAAATGGTAATTCTGAGGAACATAATCCAAGTAATATTATTGCAAGGGAGAACATAATCCATAAGAATATTTATATCCTAACTAGCTGAAAAGTGTCATTCTTTCACTCAATTACTCCATAAAGACACTTGTTTTAAGTGGTACACCAAATGTGATGAATCCTTTGATCTACTCATGAAATATTTGATGAATCTTGCAATATTAATGGCTTCGATACCAGGAAAAACTTTTTTACTCTACATTTTAGCAATGAAAAATTCATTAGGAGTCTTATTAGCACAACAAGCTGAGCAAGGAAAATAAAATTCTATCTACTACATTCGTATAACTTTTGTCAAATATGACCTATACTGCACCTTCATAGAAAGAGAATGTTTAACATTGGTAGTTTCTACCCAAACTTTGAGGCATTACATGTTAGCACATCACATCAAACTAATTGCTAATATAGATCCTTTGAAATATCTTCTTAGTAGATTAGCTCTCAAAGGAAGGTTAGACAAATGGGTAAAAATCCTAAGTTAATTTGATATGGAATATGTGGAATGAAGAGAAATAAAAGGACAAGTGATAGTAGATCCATTAGTGAAATAATCCATATCAAGTGAAGAACCAATACAAATAAAGTTTCTTGATGCAAAAATCCTTACATTTGTACCTCAAACATAGAATTTATATTTTGACGGGACATATACTCAACATGGCTCAAGGGTAGGAATTATTTTTATCACATCTCAATTTTATACCATACCAAAGACCTATAATTTTTTGTTTCCATATACCAACAATATAGCTAAATATGAGGCATTAGTGATTGAGATTAAAATGGCCTTAGAATGGAGGATCACAGAATTACAAATCTTTGGGGATTCACAACTAGTAATTAACTAGATCAATGATGAATATCAAAATAAGGATGATAAAATCATACCTTGCAAAAGAATGTTTTATGATCTCAAGAAGTATTTTGTGCTAATCCCATTTGATCAAATCCCAAGAGTAGAGAACAAAGTAGTAGATGCTATGGATATCTTAGCTTTACTACTTTACTTACCAGACCAAAATGCAAGGTATGAGTTCTTGGTAGAAGAATTGGTAAAACCTTCATATGATGATCCCAAATCCCAAATTGTATCCTTACTCAGAGGTCCTAAATCCACTTGGTATGGCCCTATTAATACTTAATTGAAAGGAAATATACTACCCTTAAATAAATCCCAAAACCAAAAGTGAAATTTCATACACAAAACTATCCCGATATATATTACTATCCAATAGATTGTATCAAAGAGATCTTGATGGGACCTTACTTAGATGTTTAGAGAGTGAGGAATCTGAAACTACTTTACAAGAGATTCATTAGGGTATTTGTGGTTCGCATTTTAGTGGTTTAACCCTTGCAAATAAACTTATTAGAATAGGGTATTATTGGTTGTGTATGGAGAAGAATGCTTTTTAGTTTTTAAAGACCTATCAAAAGTGTCAGATTCATGGAAATCTGATACATGTGCCAGCACAAGAGTTACATCCGTTGAATACATCATGGCCCTTTTATCAATGGGGTTTTGATTTGATAGGAATGATATATCCTCCCTCATTAAATGGTCACAAGTACATAATCACATAAATACAATACTTTACCAAGTGGTTTGAATCCATACCTCTCTCTACCGCAACAAGAAAACAAATATCAATGTTTATCTTAAATTACATAATTTGCAGATATGGTATACCTCATTCCATCATAACAGATAATGGAAAGAAATTCAAGAACAAGGATGCAACATAATTATATGATAAATTACGCACATTCAATATTTCTCCTCAATCTATTACCCACAAAGGAAATGAACAAGGAAAAGATTCTAATTAAAATATTCTTAAAACCTTAAAAAGATAGTTGATAATTCAGGTAGAGATTGCCATATTTAGTTGAATCTAGCATTATGGGCTTATAGGACTGGCATAAGAATACCAACAAGAGCTACACATTCTTCCTTAGTCTATGGAGTGAAAGAATTTTTACCTTTGGAGGTAGAGATACCATCACTTAGGGTTTCATTACATGGCATATTGATCAATCAAGACTATAAGGTTTCTACATTGAAAGAACTAGAATTGATTGAGGAACGTCAACACCAAGCATATGACCACTTGAAGGTTTCTCAAAATAGGATTTCAAGAAAATACAATAATAAGATCAAACCTATATAATTTTAAGTTGGAAATCTAGTTCTCAGAGGAAATCCAAGGAATCAACAAGATAGAGAGAAGAAAGGCAAGTTTGAAGAAAAATTGCTAGGACCTTTTGTCATTACATCATATTATGGATCAGGGACCTACAAGATAACCACATGTGATGGAGAGGAAATACAAGAAGTTATCAATAGTATTGACCTTGAAAGGTTCTATACTTGATTAGTTGAAAGAATATTAGTTTGTACAATAGAAAGAGATCCTTAAAAAATAAAAAAACAAGTGAAAATGACCTAAAACAATCATTATCTTGGTGAAAACCTAGAAAATAAGCTCCTTGATTATGAAAAAAAGACCTTCCCATATAGATTTATGGGAATACTTAGATGTTCTACTCTTTCACTTGATTACATTTCTTCATCTTTGTACAACCATTGGAGGATTTCATTGTCATTGTGTTCTCCTACCAAGGATGTGCTAGTTATTACAAAATTATCTTTGTATTTGTGAGGAAGCAAAGTTTATTTTATTTGTGATGTTGAAGGTCTTCCATAAGACCTAGGAGAAGGTGGTAAGTTTACCATTGACAAGGAATATTCTCCTACTCCTTTATGATGAAGTCTCAATTTCTTCTCAAAATTCTTCATTAGCATATCCATGTTCAAGCAATCTACCTCTCTTTATTTCTCCTTTTATATTTTTGAAGGACTTGAATATTTTTCATTTTCCCTGTTTGATGTACTTAGGCTAGAGAAAATTGAATTTTCAACTTGAACTAGAGGAATTATAATTTTTATTCTCTCTTTTATTTCTCTTTGATGTTGAATTTGAATTAGGAACCTCTTCTCTGATTTGTTCATTTGATGTATTAGGTATGGATACTTCTCTATTATGTGGTACCAAAGAATGCATGATAGGTTTCACATTGTTATAATATTAAAAAGGGTTGAGGTCACTGATGATGGTTATCTCTTGACCAAGATAAGGAAACTTCACATATTGATAATATGTTGAAGGAACAACCAGCATCTCATGAATCCATGGTCTACCCAGCACAATGTTGTGTGTCAAATTCAGATCTAATACTTGGCACACCATTTATTTTCGGATTGGACCAACTCAAATTGGTAGATCCACAAGGCCCTTGGATGACATTTTTTCATCATCATAGGATCAAGACCATTTTTAGAATATCCCAAGGCTTTGACCAAGTTTAGAGTACATATGTTCAAGTCAACTTGTCCATCTATCAAGACTCGTTTAACTCTATGCTTCTTGATAAGAACTTAAATATGTAATTGAAAATTTTGGGGGTGATTCAAGGACATGTCATCTTTCTTGGAGAAGGATAAAAAATGTGGTTCAATGAGATGAGATACCATGGTTTCAAATTTTTCTACATCCAAGTTATTTGGAATCATTGTATCAACCAAGCTTTTTTCCAAGATTTCCTTGTGAAATGGTGAGATTTTCAACAATTATAATAGCAAGATTTGTGTTGAAATTTTCTATTAGGAATAGTCCCAAGAGATAACTAAGAGCAGGGGGGTGTGAATTAGTTATCTAAAAGATTCAATTCTTTCCAATTAATTTTAGAATAACTTTAAACATGAACTCAACAAGATAACACAGATTTGAACAACACAGTTTTGGTAATGGGGAAAACCAAATTAGGTAAAAACCCTGGTGGGAATTAGCACCCACAAATAGCTGTACTAGTTTATAATAATCCTTGTTAGAAGATCTTGAAACCCTATTAGGAGTTGATCTTAACAATACAATACGTACAGAGACCTGGTCAAAGGTCAGACCCTGTTAGGATTCTTTTATAAGTAATCCTATTAGGGGTTAGGACACACTGTCCAAGAGCTTACTGCTCAAATAGTGAAGGTTGTAACCTTCTTTAAAGTAGATATACACTATATCTGATAATGAACTATTTGAGTAGATCTACTATCTTGATCACTTCCAGTGAATTGTAATCTTCTTCTGCTTCTTCACATAGATCTTCAACTGATGAATGATGTAGCTTTACTGTCTAACTTTTTTCTCTGCTCTATCTTTTCTTTTTCACTTCATTCTCATACTTAGCGATCACATTTGAACTGATATATGTATCTTACCCAAGGATAAGGTCATGACGGCTGTAGGAAACACTTCAGCAACTTCTTTGCAGGCCTTACTAAGCACATAATCAAAGTTAGGACTGCGCAACTCAAAATAAGTGGATGCATTGTTTCACATAGTCAGCTCTACCAAATTAACTCAAACATCACACTTCTGTTAACTCATAACTAAACATGAATACAAATGAGCATATCCTGAAGATAGGTGTAACTCAAGAAACAATGTAAATATGTCATCTCAATACGTCGGCTCTTAATAGATAATCTCCAGAAATTGTAACCACCAAAACAAATTAACATAACTCAACTAAAACTACATATCTAAATTTGTGTGTATGAACATGGAATCTAGAACATGTCTACAACATAGATGTAAATGCGCAAGGCTCTAGAATATCTATATTAATAATTGCATATAGGACACTATTGTATATTATATGTTGTCATCAATGAAAAACATACAATCAACTATTTGCAATGAAGCAAATCTCCAAAAATCTCCCCCTTTGAAATTGATGGCAACATATGATATGAAAAATACCATCAACCCAAAGTATACTCTTTATTTTTACAATCTTCTCAATATCCTCATCAAAATTTCCTCTTAACTACTGCATCTCTTTTTATTGCATTTTTCATTACTGAATACTCCCCCAGAGTATATGCTCCCCTTAACTATATAATCCCCCTTTGACATCAATGGAAAAGGACACAAAAAAAATTAAGCACAGGTACTATTCTAGAAGTAGAGTAGTTAACCATTCATCAGTCACCAAGGACTGATGTTCTTGCTGCAAATTCTAATCAGACTCAGGAAAGGGAATTACTCCCAGCTTCTCCCTGAGATACTCAAAAGTATCTTTTGATAAAGTCTTTGTAAAAATATCTGCTAACTATTCTTTAGTGCTCACATAATCCAAATTTACTTCTTTGTCTGCAACTTTTCCTCTTAAAAAATGATATTTTATTTTAATGTGTTTTGTCTTTGCATGCATCATAGGGTTCTTTGACATATTGATAGTGCTAGTGTTATCATAGTGAATAACAATAGGATAATCAATCCGAATACCAGAGTCTTTAATCATCTGTTTGATCCAAACCATTGTTGAACAATTCAATGTTGTTGCTACATATTCAGCTTTTGTTGTTGACTGAGAGATACAATTATGCTTCTTTCTTGTCCAAGTGACCAACCTGTCTCCAATAAATACTGCTCCTCCCAAGGTGCTTTTCCTGTCGTCAACACAACCTGCCCAATCTGCATCTGTATACACATGAATTTGTATATTCTCTAAATTAGGATACCATAAAAAATAGTCTATAGTCCCCTTTAAGTATCTGAATATTCTTTTTATTGCCATTAGGTGATTTTGTTTAGGTTCATCTATAAATCTTCCAACAATGCCAACTACATTAGAAATATCTGGTCTAGATTGAGTAAGATATATGAGTTTTCCAATCATAGACTTGTATAGTGTCTTGTCAAATTCTGTGGAATCATCCTCTTTAGAAAGCTTGCTTCCTGTTATCATGGGGGTGCTTACTGGTTTTTAATCTTCCATTTTGAAATTCTTCAGTATCTCCTTCACATACTTAGACTGATTTATGAATATGCCTTTGTTTTTTTGTTTTACATTCAATCCCAAAAAATACTTGATAGGTCCAATCATGCTCATTTCATACTTACTTTGCATCTCTTTGGCAAATTATGCACTAAGATTGTCATTACCTCCAAAGATAATGTCATTAATAAAGATAGAAACAAGGAGTAGTCCATCAGGTGTCTCTATTATAAATAAATTGTAATATGATGTTCCCTTTTTGAATCCAATCTTTGTCAAGTAACCATCAAGTCTCTCACACCAAGCTCTTGGGGCCTGTTTAAGTCCATAAAGGGATTTATTTAGTCTTCATACCATGTATAGTTTGTTTGATAAAATAAATCCTTCAGGTTGTTCTATGTAAACTTCTTCCTTCAAGTCACCGTTCAGAAAAGATGACTTGACATCCATTTGATATACTTTAAAGTTCTTGAATGTTGCATAGGACAACAACAACTTGATAGCTTCCAGTCTACTCACAGGGGAAAATGTATTAGTGTATTCTATTCCTTCTCTCTGTGCATATCCTTTACGTACCATTCTTGCTTTGTTTCTTACCACTATACCTTTTTCATTCATCTTATTCCTGAATATCCACTTTGTTCCAATTATATCTTTTCACAAGGTCTAGGGACCAATTCCCATGTATCATTCTTGATTATCTAGTCTAATTCTTCTTTCATTGCTTTCTACCAATCTAAATCATCAGATGCATCTTCAACACTTAAAGGTTTAATTTGTGAAATTAAACATACCTCTTCATCAATTGTTAAACCTTTTGCTTTAGATCTTGTCAAAACTCTACTGCTCTAATCTCCAATGATGTCATCTTTTGAATGGTATCTAGTTGTGAATTTTGGAACTTTAGGTGTGACATCTTCATCTATAATCTATGATTCCTCTTTGCTTGTTTCAGAGTCATTGCATGATACATCAATACAATCAAACATTTCTTCAATAACTATTTCATTACTGCTAGGCCTGGGTTCATCTTCAATCATATGTTCATAATCATAATACCTCTCTTGAATCATAAAATTCTCATCAATCTTCACATGTGTAATTTAAATTATCTTCTTCAATCTCAAGTTAAAACATCTATATGCTTTTCTTTTAGTAGAGTAACCAGGGAAAATACGTTCATCACTTCTAGCATCAAACTTACTGGAACACCATCATCTCTCTTGATGTAGCATTTGCTTCCAAAGATTCTAAAGTATTTTACTATAGGTACATTACCAAACCAAAGTTCATAAGGTATCTTATCTGCACCTGGCCTTAATTGAATTCTATTGATAGTATATACTACTGTATTGACTACATATCTCCAATAAGTGTGTCCAACTTTTCCTTCTATCATGATAGTGTGTGATGTGTCAAGTATGATCCTATTTCTTCTTTCTGCAATCCCATTCTGTTGAGGGGTTTTAGGAGCACTCAACTACCTTTTGATCCCATGTTCTTCACAATACTCATAAAATTGGTTAGAGGTGAATTCTCCTCTATCCGATCTCAGACACTTTAGTTTTAATCTAGACTCATTTTCAACTTTAGCTTTGAATATTTTGAAATTCTCAAAATATTCAGACTTATCCTTTAAGAATGCAACCCACATCATCCTTGAAAAATCATCAACAAACAAAATAAAATATCTTTCTCCATAGTATGATCTTGTTTGAGTAGGACCACATAAGTTCATATGCACTAGATCCAATTTGTTTTCTGCTGAGTTCTGCTTGCTTCTGAATGAGCTCCCTACATGCTTTCCTATCACACATTCCCTACATATAGTATCAAATAGTCTTGCAATACTAGGAAGGTTTCTTACTGCCTTTACATTGCTTATCTTTACTATGTTGTCAAAAATTATATGACAAAGTCTTTTGTGCCATAGCCAACTGTCATCTACTTTTGCAAAAAAACAACTTACTTCTGAATTGAGCTGAAAAAAATTACCTTTAGTCTTAGAGCCTAATGCAATCATATCTCCTTGTTTGTTATTAATGATGCACTTGTTGTCTTTGAATTCCAACTAATATCCTTTATCAAGCAATTTTCCAACACTTAGTAGGTTATGATGTAAACCATCAACATAAAGAACATCATCTATCTTGTTCTTTCCATCTAAGGTAATAGAACCTCTACCTATGATAGGTTTGGGAGTTTTATCTCTAAATCTAGCCATACCACCTTTGTACTTGTCCAGATGTAAAGATCTATCTTTGTCTCCTATCATGTGATGTGAGCATTCACTGTCAATGATCCAGTCAGTTCAGATGTCTCCTTTGGAAACTAATGCTAACTCTTGTGCTTTCTTTTCATCTTCATTGTCCATTTCTTCAAGCATTTTCTTAATGTCTTTAATGGTAATGAATCCAATTTCATCTTCTCCTGAATCATCATTAGTTACACTATCTTCAGCATGATAGCATTCCTTCTTATATTTGGGCTTGTAATCTGATATGAACTTCTTGACTCTTGTAGGACACTTGGATACAAAATGGCCAACTTTGTTACATGAAAAAAATTTGAATGGTAGCTGTCCTTCATATTTTCCTTTACCTTTCCTTTCTTTCTTGGAAATTATAGCAATTATTTCTTCTAGTTATGTATCCACTTCTTCTTTCTCATTATTACTAGAGTTGCTCAAGGATTTCTTACCATGGACTGAGGCTTTGAAAGTTGTTTCACTTTTGGGTTTTGTCTTCAATCTTGATATCTCAAATGCAGATATTTTGCTGATCAAAGTCTCTGTTTTGAAGTCTTTTGAAAATTTCATAGTGTCATCTAAGTTATTGATCTTTCTCTCATAGTCTGATGTCAATGTAGTCATCAATTTGTCCATTATGTCTTCCTCTAAAATTTCTCCACCATTGTTTTTGATTCCTTAAACTCCTTCATTAAGCCTCTGATTGTAAGCTCTGATGTTCTCTTCAGGTAGCATCTCTAAGTTGTTATACTTCTTTTTCCATGTTTTTCTCCACACATTATTTGCTTGAATATCTCCTTCAAACATATCTTCTAAATAATTCCATATGGTGTAGGCTTTGTCTACTTTCTTAATCTCAGAGAATTCACTTTCAGATAATGCACTTATAAGGGCTTCCTTGGCAATTGCATTAGTGGTGAATACATCCTCTTTTTTAATAGTAGCATCATTTTTTGCAAGGTCTTTTAGAGAGGGAACAACAAATTCTTGTGTGGCTATTTCAAAAATCTCCAAACCAACGCACTATAGATGTGTTATAATTTTGTTCTTCCAGTCAAGATAATTCTCTCCATCAAACTTGGGACTCTCTTTTCTGAAGTATGCCATCTGATCTACCTTAAGTTGTTAAGCTTTCTCTCCAAGGCACTTGGCTTTGATACCAATTGTTAGGAATAATCCCAAGAGATATCTGAGAGGGGGGGGTGAATTAGTTATCTACAAGATTCAATTCTTTTCAATTAAGTACAAAATAACTTTAAACATGAACTCAACAAGATAACATAGATTTGAACAACACAATTTTGTTAACGGGGAAAAACAAATTAGGTAAAAACCCTGATGGGAATTAGCACCCACAATTAAATATACTATTTTATAATGATCCTTGTTAGAATATCTTGCAACCCTGTTAGGATTTGATCTTTACAATACAATAAGTACAGAGACCTAGTCAAAGGTTGGACCCTGTTAGGAGTCTTTTACAAGTAACCCTGTTAGGGGTGAGGCCACACTATCCAAGAGCTCATTGCTCAAATGGTGAAGGCTTCAACCTTCTATAAGGTAGATATACACTATATTTGACAATGAACTATTTGAGTAGACCTACTATCTTGATCAGTTCCAGTGAATTGTAATATTCTTCTACTTCTTCACATAGATCTTCAATTGATGAATGATGTAACTTTACTGTCTAACTTTCATCTCTACTCTATCTTTTCTTTTTCACTTCATTCTCATACTTAGCGATCACATTTGAAACACTATATGTATCTTCCCCAAGGATAAGGTCATGACAGCTGTAGGAAAAACTTCAACAACTTCCTTGTTGGCTTAACTAACCATGCAATCAAAGTTAGGATCGTGCAACTCAAAATGAAAGGACTAACCTTTCGCAAGCCTTATGGGTCTTATTATCAAGTAGAGGTCAAATCCACTATGGCATTCGCTGGTTTTCATACCACCTTTTCTTCATGTGGGCATAATGCCTCCATGCAAACATATCATTCTACCACCTTTTCCAATATTAATCACCACATTTGATAATGGTTTTCACGTAACCATTTTGAAATTGTTTCATAATTAATGTGACTTTCTGTCATGCAATTAAAGAGATGACCTCCACTATCCCAAATTAGGACTAGCATAAAAGATGGGCATGCAAGACAAAATAGATTATCAACTCCTGTTTCAGATACTCCAAGAACCCGCATTTGATTGTCTTTTGTACCATTCTTCAAATAGAAAAACTTGTAGTTATCCTAATATAACCAGCACTACACATCTTCACTAGAGAAACCGATATCTAATCATTCGATTTCAAATAACTCAAAAACCAATGCATAAGGAATTAACGTTATCGATAGAGAGGGAGAAATAAAAATACATTGCAAAAACCATCTTAAGGAAATATAATCTAGTAAACATCAAAACCATCCACTGTGTATTATACTTTGCATGGCTCTTTGGCTGTTGCCAGAGAACCCCAATTATTCTCCCACTTTTTACTCTTACTCTGTGCTCCCCTTTTTCTCTCCACTATCGACTCTCCCAAATTGGTTACATTATTCTCTCTTAAAAGAGATGCTCAGACAGTTATAAAATAGTCACACTACTCAATGACTCATCCTATTCCATTTGGATTTTGGTTGGAGAATGTCATATGATGCATTTTTAAATACATTTCATTGATATTACAAGATATTAAACAATTTCTTCACATGGTGTCACAAAATTCAAAAGGACTTAAACATTACAATATTATGAAACTCGTCATAATGCTTTAGGGTCAAGATGCCTCTGCATCAAGTATCTTGAGTTGGAATATCTTCAAGCTTAAATCCTTCCTCATGAATGGCTTCAGGGGTCATCCAAGTTGGTGCATATTCTAGAGGATGATGTTTCCATTTGACCATAAACTCATAGTAAGTGTTTCTCCTTATTTATTTACTCACCATCTTGTCTAGAATGCACTCAATCTTAGGAATAGATGGTGTGAGAAAGTCTTTAATCAAATTGCTTGTTGAGGATCTTGAGCACCTACAACACTAACATCACTAACACGACCCTTATATGCATAGATGTCAACAACATTAAAAATACGAGATAAACCAATATGAGAAGGCAAGTGAATCTTATAAGCATGGTTGCCAGACTCCTTGAGGATTTTGAAAGGACCAAGTTTCTTCATCATGAACTTAGTATACTTCTCCTAAGGTAACCTCTCTTTCTTGAGATGAATCATCACCATTTCTCCTACTTTAAATTGTAAGTTTTTAGTGATTTTTCTTGTAGAATCTCAATATAGAAATTATGCTTGACTCTTAGATTCCCAAATTTTGATTCACAAAAGTAAAATTCTAATTAACAAGGATTTAATCCTCCTACTCTTTGAGCTCCATAGAATAAGGAAAGTGTACCTTTCATAGTTTACTACTGCTTAGTAAATTTAATAGTGCATCAAGGGTTTACACTGATTTGTCCCCGTCTTTTACTGCAACAACTGATTACATATTCTAGAAATGAGTAGAACTAATCTTATGTAGAGCTTACAAGCTAGACCATGAACTTGAAAAGGAAAAATACTAGTGAAATTATGATTCTCATCCTTCTTCTATTTGAGTTCTAGACTCAAGCAGGATGACCTAATGATTCTCTCTCCAAGGAATCAATAAAATTGCTTGAATTTCCCAATACAAATGATAAAAATCTATGTTCTTAATAACATAAATATAAGTGATTGTTTAGATTTAAGTTTGTTGATGATAACTACTAATCAAAATCTAGACCAGTGCCTAATCCAGAGCAAAGAGTCATTTAAAACATACATTCACATAAATCTCTTATTGGAAACACACATGAAACTCAAGTGAAATGCCTTACAAACCACCTTCTCATTTCTAAAAACCATTTATCAAATTCTTACACTAATATCTATCCTGCTGAAACTACTTATAAGATTTACTCCTACGTTGAAAGAAACTCACAAATAATCTCACAGTTACCTTGTAACCAGTATATTTAAAATGCCTTACAGATTAAATACACAAGAATATAAACACAAATACAAGAAGACATCAAAGATGTTAAAAAGGAACTTCCATTTTATTTTATTAAAATATTTCTGCTCAGTACATTCAAAATGACAAAAAAGATTGAAACTAGAAAAAATTCTGAAATCTACCTCGCAGTTGTGAATTCACCATCCTTTACAACATTTTAAAATTTTCTACTTATAGTGAGAACTATCCATCTTGGAATCCTTAAAGATAAGGGATGCAACAAGCTTCAGATGGCTAGGCAAAACCTAAAAGTGCTAAAATAAAAAATCACTTACATTTTTAGTCAGTGGAAGAAAACAATTGAGTAGTTGATTTGAAATCATTCCAAATTCTTTGCAGTTGGCACCTTTGTCTACATATATTCTAGGTAAACTCTTGAGGTTGTTATGAGACCTATTGACCTCCAATATAGGCTAACTTACACTATTCATGATGATGAATACCCTCCCTATGCTCATTGATCAGGTGCCAAGTGCCACTTTTACTCTTCATCTATCACGTCAAAGTCAATTGTTGCTGGTTTCTTTTTCTTTGGGTTGGTGATATTATCCCAAAGTGTAACTTCATGTTTTGAAGGAAAATTGAAACCTTTTTAGCTCTACAACTACTTTATCTTCCTTTCCCATATGGCATCAGTGATAGCCTTGATATCTACAACAAACTTTACCAAGTTTGTTTCAACTTTGAAAGATTCATCCAAGGCTTTATTGAACTTGTCCATATCTAGGACACTATCATCTATCAGGAATGCCTCTTTATTAGGTAGTAGAGTGTCAAATTATTTCCTCCACTCTTCAACAAACTTTATCTCATCATTTTCCCTTTGATAGGAGGGATGAAACTACTGAAATCAGGACAAAACATGTTGACCCTAGCGTAAATCTGATTGGTTTTTCCCTTGAATAAGAACAATGATCTACCAATCTTCTCAATCATCTCTCCCACTTGGCATGCTATCTATGGAAGATCTATCATGTGAGATTATAATTCCTCTAGTCTTTCAAAAATGGATCCTCTGCTTAAACATGTGCTAAATAATGGTTCCAATATTGCTATTTGGCCCTTCACCTCTGTTTCCAAGTTAGGTAATCTAATGTATTCCTTATGCACTATGTCCTACTTTCCTTTTAGTATATCTATCCTATGTTTCAAGATATTCAACAATGTAGCTAGAGCTACTTCATTTTGATCTTTGTCTAGTTACTTTGTTCCTTGTGGGAAGTCCCTAGTAGTTTTTGTCAGTATAGAGGCAACTTCTTTGATTATAGGAGAAGCTTTGGGAGACTCTTCTAATTTCTTGTTTAACACTTCCACTTGCCCCTGTAGTGATTTGATTTTTATCAGGAATATTTCTCTACCCTTAGCTACAACAACTGACTCATCAAAGAATTTTTCATATCTTGCAGAAAGTTGCTCTATTTTTTCCTGATTGAGGTGGGCAAAGTGGGTGATAGCCTGGGAGATCTCAAGGTCAGCAGTATTCTGGACAGTTCAAATGATCTTATCCACATGCATTTTCCCTTAAACACTAACCAGAGATGGATTTTGTGTTCTTGGTGCCAGGAACCACATGGCTAAAGTATGGGATCTTGGACCATATCCACATCCCCTTATTATCTTTTCAATCTGAGTCTCAGAAGACAGATTGGAATCTGGCTACATCATTATTTGGTCAATTATGAATGCAAAGGCTAAATCTCATCTAGGCAAAAGTAACATTCCACTAGATTTAACCAATTTCCTAGCCTCCTCAAGTGTTATGGTCTCAGTCTTAGGATCATAGGCTTTTAGGGCTTGCAAAGCTTCACACTGCACAGTATCACCCTCAATTAGTTGCAACTATGATCCAACTTCTTGTTTCTTTCTCCATATTAGGAATTTTTTGAATTCATCAGTCTTGATGAATGCATCATCACTTAGAAACTCTTCTTGATACATATCTCTTTCATCTTGGCATAGTTGGAGAGGTAATTCCACTTCTTCTTGGACATCTTTTTCCTTTTCCTTACCTTCTCTGATTTTTTTCCTCAATTGATGATGGTATTTCCTATCACCAATGATCAAGGCACTCACTCTGTATTTCTTCTTCCCCTGTGTATCTTCTTGAGAGGGCTCCCCTTGTTCTATTCTCTATTTTTTTCTTGGGGGCACACTTTTTACTTTAGTGTTAGGAGCCTCTGTATCATGAACTTCTATGTTTTTATCTACTACAGGTGACACATCTACATGAGGTGGACTATACAACTCATAGCCTCCTTCACTATCCTATTCATATTCAAAAAATTAATGCTTCTCAGGCCTCTCTATTTTATCTTAATCTGACCCTCTAGTTCATTATACAAAGTGTGATGCATTTATATCATCTTTGTAATTCTTGTCATATGGGGAAATGCTTGGAAGAAACCTCAAAAATGGATCCCTATTTTCTTCATTTCTTGCTCCAAGTATAATAAATCTTGGTATTTTGTAGCTTTACTTGCTGCCTCTTTATCATTTAAGATGTTTCTAATAAGGTCCTCTTCAACACAATCCTCATGTTCTTTAATTGTAGTGATACTTACGGTTAGCAACTTCTTGGAACTCTTGATGGAGACCTCAGGGTCTACATATATATACAAGGCCATGCTCATCTTGTATTTCCCTAACCATTTGCTTACTACATCCATTACCCTTTTCCCAATGGTAAATTCAACAACTTTGAATTATCTGGGTGTGAATGTGCCTTTTCTATGGGGAGCCAAGTGCTCCTTGTGTGTCCACATTAACAACCAAATAAAATCCATCAAGGCAAATCTTAGAGGTACATACTTTGGAAGTATGTGTGGCAGCTGAGAAGATAAGTAAACCCTAATCAGGGTATAAGTATTTTCACAATAAAATTCTCCCCAATTGTGATCTCCTAGCCATTTGTCCACATACTGAAAAGGTCTTATGAGTCTAAGCACCTTGACTGTCAATCTAGTTACATTAATGCCCATCAATTCTAGAGTTGGATGTACAATCCAATTCTCAAAACTGCAGTATTCATGCTCATTGGAAGTGTAATTCCAAACCCTAATCTATAATTGTACATGGTTTGGCTGGCCCTGGAACTGCATCCTAGGTCTCAAATTCTCAGTATCCATACTGTCTATATTGAAAAATAGAATCAAATGTATTAAAATAGAATAATGCATGAACTTGGGGTTCATCTTCTTATAAATATTGATGAGGCCCTCATGCATTCTATCAATGACATACTGAATGTAGTCAAAGTCAGTATTAGCGCAGGAGTTCTAAATATCTAGGATAATCATCAAAATATTTGCAAGTCACTTCTTAATGTGCCCATCAATGCCCAGTACTCTACACAGCCCATATGCTATATACTTCATCTATAATCTCAGGTCTTTAAGTTGATATGGTGCACCCTTAGAAGAAGGCATTGGGGCTACATAATTTCTATTTGACCTAGGCACATGAGCCTCGATCAAATTCTTTATCACATTGACCTCTCTGGTATACTTGTTCTGCAATTTGGTCAAGTTAATTTCTATAGTAGAGGCCTAGTATATACCAAAGGCTTTCATAAAGGATGCCCTATAAAAGGTAACTAGGGTTGTCTCATTGCCTTTCCTAGTAGTTTTAGAAGTAGGATCATATTTCCTAGCACATTCTACTAACAGGTCTACATCTATGAAGACATCTAAGACAATTAGCTTGGCTAAATCTAATGTCCAAGGGTTTGACACAGGGATTTTTCTATCCTTATTGTTGTAAAAGTAATTAAAAAATGGTAACCAAAGCACTCAGGAGTTTTGGGATCCTTACCATTTGACATGCCATTAGAAAAGTATTAATCATTTACCTTTTTTTCTGGTTGGTTCCAGACAGCAGAGAAAAAAATTCATCTGAATAGTTCCTCTTTTCTTTCTATTCTTCCTTTGCATCCTTGACCTCACCGCTGATTGAAGCTTTTCTTGACTCCGCTTGACTCATCTTTATTGATTATGGACAATTCTTCTCTCAAAAATATGATTTTCACAATTTCTCTAAAACTTGTGCATTTTTTTGCTTTGTGGTCTAAAAACTTTGGTAATGAGAATGTACAAAGGCTGCATCTATTTATCATTGAAAATTCAATGCATAAGTCTAGTCTAGAACCTAGAAACCATTTCTCAGGCACTTTTGTAATAACTTTGTGTGTCTTGACATCAATGTTTTCCTAGTCGTGGTGCTTGAAGTTGATAGGTAATTGAATTCAAAATGCTTGGCTAGACTAACTCTGGTCAAGTCTGAAGATTCAGAGATAAAGGCTATCTATGACTCACTGAAAGATATGTCTAACCTTAGGTTTACTTCGAGACTTAATCAACACAACAAATTTTTTTAGCCACTTAAACATCTGTCTACATCTTAGCTCATTATCTCTTAATCATTAAATTATTCATGACTTCTTGACCTTTTCTAGTGATTCAGTGCTAGATGCTCATCTCTATCTTGATCAACACTCCAGATTGTGTCTTGGAAAACTTGACTCAGATTTGAACTAACTCTTAACTGACCATGATCCATTTGTAGATTCAGTGACTAACTAGATCTCTAAGTCTCTGAACTATTCTTATAACTCAGGTTTAATATGGAGATTACGCGCTAGTCCTCATATCTTTCTTTGATCAACGATCAGTGCTAAGTCTCTGAATCATTTTGTACCTGACCAATTCTTTTGAGATTAAGAGATGACCCTTGATTCTACTTTAGATCCAATGATTTGCACTAAATCTCAAGACAATTGGCTTAACTACACTTTCATTCGGAGATCACGCGACCAAGTTACCTCTAAAGCTTGCAATAAACTTCACTTGACTTGGCCTCAACCATATGTTCATATGGAGATTACGCGACTACTTTATCTCCAAGTCACTGAAATATTTAAAAAATTTGAGGTTAAATTGGAGATTACGTGCAGACTGCTCAATCAAACCAAGGATAAAACAAGATTGATGGCCCTCTCTCAATCGCTAAAGAAAATATTATCTTTGGTTATTATTTGGAGATCACGCGCAAGCCACTCATCTGGAATGAGATCAACGATCCTCACTGAATCTCACAATACTTTACTTAACTTTGATTTCATCTAGAGATCTAGCAACAAAGAAAAAAGTAAATTCTGTCATGACCTTGGGTTGGATTATGAGATTCAGTGATAAGGCTATCTCTGAATCTCCAAATATTTCTTGTAACTAGAGTTAAGTCACGAGATCTAGCACTAGCTAGATGATGAAAATTGCATCTACGGTTGTTGGTGAATCTTTGAATATTTGAGCTGACTTGATCTTTGTCTAGCGATCATGTGCCAACTGCATGATGAGAACAAGATTAATGGCCTACACTTAATCTCTGAATTTATAAGAACATATTCCTTTCTTCTCGAGATTAAGAGATAAAAGTTTGCACCAAGTATCCAGACCATAAAGAATATTTGGTCTTGATGATGAGATTAAGAGATAAAGGTAAAGAACAAAAAGGCACATGACTTAAAACACTTAAGTTACTTGCCAAAAGTAGCTTCAAAATAGAACAAGGTCATTAGGGTCTAGGGTTATTTTATGGTAAAGACACAAGAGACCTAGGGTTTAATATTTTCAACCAATTTTTGTATCACAATGCTTGGGAATCAGAAACTTGCAAAAAATGTTTACAATACATTGGAACAGACTTTGAAATTTAGGGCATAAACCGATAGTGGGAACCAAAATATTAAGCAAGACTAAGAAAAAACAATAAATATACCGAAAAAATGTCTCTATTTGAGGATTCTTGAATGCAATTTCATAGAAAGAATTACATATCTTTGGGAGGCAGAGCACAACTTCACTAACCTACTACAGAAACAAACACACAACAAGGAAAGAAACACACAACAAGAAACAAACACACCTATACATAAAATATAAGGCTACTGTGCATGGAAAGTAGAACTAATTGAAGAAAGTTTTTAAGAATTTTCCATGCACTGGAAATTCAAACACCTCACCATCCATATTATTTAGAAGATATGAATCCTTTCAAAAATCTTAGTGAATGATAAAGGGGCTCAACCATAAGGACTAAATTTTTTGTGTTTTCCCTTATCTTCAGCCCTTGCAATGTATTGAATAACCAGATCACCAGGATGGAACATTCTATAATTTTCTCTCTTGTACAAAAGGTATTTCATTTTTTTTTGTAATTTTATATTTTCTCTTTTACTTTCTCTTCTCACTTCATCCAACTCCACTAGCTGAACCATTCTATCCTACATAGGCTAAGAAACTTCTAACCCTCATCTTGGATGAATTTATAAACATGGAGAAAGTTGTTCACATGCATTCTAGACTAAACACCATACACCAGTTCAAAAGGAGACTTTCATGTTGCCCTCTTCATAGTAATTATGTCTGCCCATAAGGCAAGCTTCTCTTTTGCATGCCATGCTCTTTTGTTATTTTCTAGGGTATTTTTCAGAATTAGCAGAATAGTTTTGTTACTAGATTCTCCTTGTCCATTTTATTTTGGGTGGTAAGGGGATGAATATGAAATAACACTTCCCATGTCAGGACATAAGCCAACAAATTCTTCTGATCTAAAACACATGGCAGTGTTCATTACTAGTTTAATTGGAACACCAAACCTAGTAATCACATTGTTTATCAGAAAGTCAATAACCACTTAGTAAAGTAATCAGTAACAACAAAAATTCAACTGTGTCACCCACTTGATTTCTCAACAAATTCTCCAATGAAGTTCATCCCCCACATGGAAAAAGGTGCTTCTGCAACTATAGGATTCATTGGAAGAGCACCTGAAAACTTCAATTTATTTGAGAAACTTTGACATGGCTCACATTTCTTGACAAAATCATGGGCATCTTTAAACAAATGAGGCCAATAGTAGCCAACCCTTAAGATTTATGAGTTTTCTCTCTAGCTAAGTAGTGTCCTCCACACATCCTAGAATGCATTTCTCTCAAAACCTTTTCAGACTGTCCTTTGTCCAAATACAATAGAAATATCCCATCCCTAGTTTTCCAATGCAAGTCACCTTGCAATAGTACATATCTCTAAAATTGCAATCTCAAGCTTCTCCTTTGGTTGTCATTCAAATCTTCTAGGCAACTAGCATTTTTTTAAGAAAATACATTATGTTAGTATACCAGGGCTGCATCTCAATACTTGTAACTACTTCTCCACAAGTGATTGTTCACTTGGACTAGATCCAAGCTCTCTTCTTTCATTAACTTAGCTAGTCCCAATCCCCTTATAAGTTTAGTGATATGGATCTCCAAGTCAAATTCTTGAATCTTATTAATCCATTTACATCTTTTTCTTGTTACTTCTCTTTGAACTAGGATATCTTTTACCACAACATGGGGAGTATATGAATTGAATTTAGCACACACTTTATATGGTCTAAATGCTTTAACCCATTTCACCAAGGCATAATCTTTTTTTTCCATCAATTAATAATTCAATTCAACTAACTCTAATGACTTACTAAAGAATGTTACAGGATTCTCAAACCCTCCATCATCCTTCTACAACAATATTGATACAATGGTGTGAAAAGATGCAAATGTAAACAAATAAAATGGTTTTGCATAGTCAGGAGAAATCAGAACAGGGGATTCTTGAATTTCCTTTTTTATTTTCTTAAATTTTATTTGTCTCCTGGTCTCATTCAAACTTCACATCTTTCTTCAATAATTTGACTATTGGTTTGACCAATTCTGCAAAATTGGCAATAAATCTCCTCACGCAATTTATTTTCCTAGGAATGATTGCACACCTTTAAGATTATTATTATAAAGCAGCTTTTGAATAGATTCAACCCTTTTTGGGTCTATTCTTACTCCTTTCTTTGATACTATATGGCCCAAGACTTTTCCTTCTATAACAACAAATTGACATTTTTTTAGGTTGAGTGATATACCATATTCCAGTGCTTTGACTAAGACCTTCTCCAAATGGATACAATGATCTTCTAATTTTTTTGAGAATGCAGTCAAATCATCTTGGTAAACTACCATGAGGAAATCTATAAGATCCTTAAAAGCCACATCCATTCCCCCTTGAAAAGTAGCACAAGCATTTTCTAGACTGAAATACATATGAGCATATACATAAGTTCCCCAAGGACTAGTAAATGTTGTCTTGAATTGTTCAGATTCCTTGACTAGCATCTGGTTATACCCAGAGAACCCATCCATCATAGATAATATATCACATCCAGTGACCTTATGTAGCATAGCTTCCATATTAGGTAGTCCATAATTGTCTTTCAATGAAGCTACATTCAGGTTCCTGAAATCAACACATAATCTTATGTCCCCATTCTTTTTTCTTACAGGGACCAAATTTGAAACCCATGATGAATGTCTTATGGGCTGAATTAGGCATGCATCCCTTAATTTCATCAACTCCATTTGCATCTTACTAGCGAATAGTGGGTTGATAGGCCTTTTTTTTTTGCCTAAATGGCTTTACATCTTCTTTTAGTGGGATGTCATGATTAAATAGGTCCTCTCTATAGGACTTGAGATCTTCATAGGACTGGGAAAAAACATGCTTATTTTTTTTATAGAAATTTTATTAAATTCAATCTCACATTCCTATCTAGCTTTTTTCCAATGTAAACCAATTGAGCGGATGTCTCTGATCCTAGGTTTATTTCGTTCAAATCTCCCACCTTGGCATTGGACTTATGTGACATATAGTTATCATTTATACTAAACATGCCCTCTATTTCAACTAATCCCTTAGGAGTATGTTTAGAAGCTAGCTGAACAACTTCATTATAAAAAATGTATTCTTTTCCATCTACAACTCCTATCAAAGAGTCATAGTCAATTTTTTGGCCATCATATTGATCTAAACACTAGATAAATTTGAGGATATCATCATAATCCTCAAAGACTTGCCAATTATGGATATTATCAGGCACTTTTGGCCTATTCTTGACTTCCACCATAAATATGCCAGCAAGGGTAATGTCATCATTCTTCAGATCAACATTTATAAGAAAGTTTGGCATAATATTGTTTGACCTCTCTACCCACAGAATGTTAAAAGCTTCAAATAATTATAATCTATCCTGGACAACATATTTATACAATTCAATCTGTCGTCCTTAACAACATACTTTGATCTAATCTGAGCTATGATTAGTTGGGAATTCCCATGAACTTGTGAGCATTTAATACCATGCTTGATGGCAATATCCATTTCCAATATTAGTGCTTCATATTTAGTTGTATTGTTGGTACAATGAAAGGCCAAAAGGAAAGAGTATTTAAAAGTAATACCTGATGGTGAGATAAATAAAACACCTACTCTTGATCTTTCCTTAGATCAGCCTCCATCCAAGTACATTTTCCATAATCCATCTTGTTGCAACAAAATCTCATTAATTATTGGGTCAGTGTTTCTCAATTGTGGCTTGATCTCTTTAACAACAAAATTTTCCATGTCAATATCTACACAACAATTCAATTGATCAGGTAAAACCATTTCAACCATGAAAAAAGAATGAGGCTCTCTATACAACTTGACTTTGGTGCCATTCACATATATTATTGTATATGAAAAATCTAGTTGCAATCTTCTGCCCTCTTCGACTGCCCATTGTCTAGATAATAACATACCATAATGAGGTTTTGTGTCAAGAACAACTATATTCATTCTAGAGGTAGCTTCATGGAATGCATCAATTTTTACTTCAATATCTTTTAGTGTTCCTATCATAGGAACCTCCCTATTATCCATTGCATAGGAACTCCCAGCAGGAGTGCTGACTTGAAGGCCTAGTTCTTTGATGACATGATATGGCATCAAAGTAGCTATCATGAATTTTTTTACTAAAAAATGATTTATCATCAAAGTAACATAGAAAGGATCAACTGACAATGGTTCTTGAGTAATCACCTTTCAAATGGAGATATTAGAGAGTTCCTGGCTTTTCTCTTGGCCTTTTACTTGTTTTTCCTTTTCATTCACAGATGGAATATCTCTTTTATCATTATTCAAGGTCAAGGATACTTCTTCCTAGTTTGACATAGGGACATCTTCTATCCCTTTTAAAAGTGCAAGTGCAACTTCTTTATGCTCTTTTATCTTCAACATCTCCATTAGTGGGACTCAAAAATTCATTTGAGTAAGAGCATGTTTCATGTCAAACATAGGTAATTTAGAAGATACATCACCTATCCTTTTACCTCTCTTAGCCTTATTAGTAGCCATTTGTTCTTCTACTTTTACTTCTTCCTTGTCTTTTTTAGTAGAAGAAGATTTTGCTTGCTTTGCAATTTTATTTTCTTTATTACCTCTAATAGGAGATTCTGTAACAATTTGTGGTGCATCCTCTTTAATGAAAACAAAGGCAAGTTTTCCTTGACTAGGCTCAACTATTCTATTCCTCAGATTGTATGCACCCATAGCCTAGTTTATTGCTTTTATGGTCAGAGATCTTTTTTCCTCATCACTTGGTAATTTGAAATGGGGATGCTCCTTATCATCACCCACTACATTGATAGTTCTTTTTGATATAATACCAGTCTTATCATTTGAATCAAAGACCAATTGGGGCTAGTATTCAAGGTATTTACTTCTTTTGTTGCTCACATATTCAATAGGTTCACTTTTTTTAGGAGACCATGGATAAGGCTTCCTTACAGTGAACATATTCATAGAAGGAATTTATTTTTCTAGACCTGTCTATTCATTTCCCTCCCCCATTTGATCAACTAGGGCTTGGGATACAACACATTGGTAAGAAGAGTGAGGCATGTTGCAAGAATAACACCAAGGAGTGTTCTCCACATAATTTGTGCTATTTATTTTCAAAGGATCAGGGGTTTCTTTTTTTTTTTGGTTTCCTTGATTCTTATGGATTGGCTTGTCATCTTTCCAATTTGTTCTGTATGGCATGTCCCTCAGATTTGGTTGTTATCATACCTCTAGTATTGGTACCTGTTGTCATGAAAACTTTTGTAATTTTTGTCTATTTTAGTAGTAAGATCCTTTACTACACTCATAAATTTATCAACCCTTTCATCCTCCTTAACATGCTTTCTTATTTGAGACTTTGTATCCTTCCATAGTTGACCATCCTCTCTCTTCCCCCTCTTCCTTGAGGCTTGTCTCTTACTCTTAATGTCTATTTATGTTTTGTAAGCCTCTCTCAAGGTATGTGGGATTTTATCTCTGAGAAGGTATGACATCTTCCCATCAACAACATTGAAGTAGGTAGTTAGACATACTTTATCATCTAATCTCAATACTTGGAATAACTTGTTCATAGCCTTTTGGAACCTATTGTTGAAATCTGAGACGCTTTCATTAGGTAATTTCTTGATTTTATTAAATTTATTTAACATGTAACCAATGTTAACATGTTCTCTGTATTGTTCCCTAAAATATCTAACAAATTCATCCCAAGATGCTATGTTATCATTAAGAAAATTCCCAAACCAATCCCTAGGGTCTTCCATCAAGGACTGAACAAAAAGATTCATAATAACATATTCATGTTCTATTTAAAAATCAGTAATCTTAATTGTGAAAGCTTTTAAATTTTCTTCACAGGTTATGCCATTATTTCCTATGAACCTAGGGATTCAGTCTCTTACCTCATTAAGGATCTTGTTTGGATGACCATGGATGCCATCAAATAAGAGAGGTTGATATCTATCCAAATGGATATGTCTTCTTTAGAAAATTTTCAAAGTATTGTTTCCACTTGGGCCTGCTACACCATCTTGATTTTGAGTAGGCTAAGGGGCCCCTTGCTTTAGACAAAAGATTTGAGCACTTGGATTTGGACTAGAAGGTTGCACACTTGGACCAGTACCACCTAGTGGATTCACTTGCAGTGTCCCTGTAGTAATAGGCATAGAGCTACTTGCATTAGTATTTGTAGTAGCATGCAAGAAAGCTATCTTCTTTAGCTTTTCTATCTTGTTCAAGCTCTAAATTCACTAGGGACATACCATAAAAAGTAGTTTTTCTTTATTTAGGCTCATTTTTGTTGATTCTAACTGCCTTCTTCTTACCTTTCTCAAATGCATCCTTATCATTATTCTTGAGCTTTTCATTTTTCTTATTTTCATGTGGGTGCAATTGCCTCACGATAGGTCCTTTTCCTTCAAACTCACCTTTGTTATAGTTTGATCTATTATTTGTAACTTGTTTCCTTAAGGTCTCAAGGTCACCAAATAAATCTTTCTCTAGACCCTTAACCTCCTCATTTAGGATTTTAGCCTTAAGTTCATTTCTCCTTGTCTCTGTCAAGAGTCCATCTCTCTTAGTTAACAAGTCATATATTTCCTATCCATACCTTTTTCCTGCATCTTCTATCTTTGATTCTTTCTCACGCTTCTTTCTTCTCAAGGGTAGAACCTCCTCATGTAATTTATCAGAATCATAAGATGTTGTCTTAGCAGCAGACGTTTCTCCTGGTTGATCTAAAGTTTCTTATGGAGGGAAGAATCGTACATCTGTCATCTCTCCATCTCTGAAGGGATCAAAATAAATTTCATATCTATAAGGACCTAATGGCCTTGAATGCTCAAATCTTTGAGATCAGGATGACATTCTCTCAGGGACAGCGGTTTCCATTTTCCCTTTTGAAGTGTTAGGGGAATTATGGTTTGACCCACCTCTTTTAGACCAATGTCTCCTTCTAGGTGTATGGATCTCTTCTCCTATATCTTTCTCTAGATTAGCTCTATACTAAGAACTAGTGTTTCTTTTCCAACTCATTTTAAAATTAGACAAGAATTTTTAATTTTTCAATATGCAAATATTGGAATGCACAGAGTATAGAGTTTCCACCCACAACAAGTATGGGAAACATTTAGTGAAACTGATCAAGAAATGGAACAACAGATAATTAGTCTCTACAAAATTTTGGAAATCCTATTGCTAACACCCATTTCTCCCCAACAGAGTCACCATTTTCTTAGTGTTTTTTCTTGTAGAATCTCAATATAGCAATTATACTTGACTCTTAGATTCCCAACTTTTGATTCAAACAAGTTAAAGTCTAATTACCAAGGATTTAATCCTCCTATTATTTGAGCTCTACAGACTCAGGCATGTGTACCTTTCACATTTTATTGCTTCTTAGTAAATTTAATAATGGATCAAGGGTTTACAAGGACAAATACCAGTGAAATAAGGATTCTCAGCCTTTTTTCTTGAGTTCTAGACTCAGGCAGGCTGACCTAATGATTCTCTCTCCAAGGAATCAATAAAATTACTTGTATTTTCCATTACAAATGATAAACATCTATGTTCTTAATAACAAAAATATAAAGGATTGTTTAGATTTAAGTTTGATGATGATAACTACTAATCAAAATCTAGACCAGTGCCTAATCCATGGAAAAGAGTCAATTGAAACATACATTCACATAAATCTCTTAATGGAAACACACATAAAACTCAAGTGAAATGCCTTACAAACCACCTTCTCATTTCCACACCCATGTATCAAATTCTTACACTAATATCTATCCCTCTGAAACAACTTATAAGATTTACTCCTTCCTTGAAAGAAACTCACAAATAATCTCACAATTACCTTGTAACCAGTATATTTAAAATGCCTTAAAGATTAAATACAAAAGAACATAAACAAAAATACAAGAAGACATCAAAGATGTGACACAGGAACTTACATTGTATTTTATTAAAATATTTATGTTCAGTACATTCAGAATGACAAAAAAGATTGAAACAAGACAAAATTTGGAAATTTGCCTCACAGTTGTGAATTCATCATCCTTTAAAATATGTTACAACTTGCTACTTATAGTGAGAACTATCCATCTTGGAATCCTTAAAGAGAAAGGATGCAACAAGCTTCAGATGGCTAGGAAGAACCTAAAAGTGCTAAAAGAAAAAATCAGTTACATTTTCAGTCGGTGGAATAAAACACTTGAGTAGCTTATTTGAAATCATTCCAAATCCTTTTTAGTTGGCACCTTTGTCTGTAGATATTCTAGGTAACCTCTTGAGGTTGTTCTGAGACCTAGTGACATGCTAAATTAAACTATTGTTGATGATGACTACCCTCCATGTGCTCATTGATCAGGTACCAAGTGCCACTTTTACTCTTCATTTATCACGTCCAAGTCAATTGTTGTTGGTTTCTTTTTCTTTGGTCTGCTGATATTGTCACAAAGTGTGACTTCATGTTCTGAAGGACAATTGAAACCTTGTAAGCTTTGCAACTGCTTGATCTTCCTTTCTCATCTAGCATTAGTGATATCCAAGTCTTTACAATAAGCTTTACAAAGTATGTTTCTTCTTTGAAAGCTTTATCCAAGGCTTTATTCAACCTGTCCATGTCTAGGACACTATCATCTATCAGGAATGCCTCTTTCTTAGGCAACAAACTATCAAATTCTTTCCTCCACTCTTCAATATACTTTATCTCATCATTTTCCCTCTGATAGGAGGGATGAACCTACTAAAATCAGGACCAAACTTATTGACCCTTGCCTAAATCTAATTGGATTTTCCCTTGAAGAAGGACAATGATGTACCAATGTGCTCAATCATCTCCCCCACTTGGCATACTAGCTTTGGAAGATCTTTCCTAGGTTGTAATGCATCTAGTATTTCAAAAAGGGATCCCCTACTTGACCATGTGCTAAATAATGAGTCCATATTTCTATTTGGCCCTTCACCTCTATTTCCAAGTTAGGCAATCTAATGTATGCCTTATGCACTATGTCCATCTTTCCTTTTAGGATATCTATCCTATGCTACAAGATATTCAACAATGCAGTTAAAGCTACCTCATTATGATCTTTGTCTAGTTGCTCTGTTCCTTGTGGGAAGTCCCCTGTAGTTTTTGTCTATATAGAGGCAACTTCTTTGGTTATAGGAGGAGCTTTGGGAGCCTCTTCTAATTTCTTGTTCAAAAATTCCACTTTCCCCTATAGTGCTTTGATTTTTATCAAGCATTTTTCTTTGTTCTTAGCTACAACAACTGACTCATCAAAGTTCTTTTCATATCTTTTTGAAAGTTTCTCTATTTTTTCTTGATTGAAGTGGGAAAAGTGGATGATAGCCTGAGATATTTGAAGGTTACTAGTATTTTATACAGTCCAGATGATCTTGTCCCCATCCATTTTCTCTTCAACACTAACCAAAGATGGATTTTGTGTTCTTGGTGCTAGGGACCACATGGCTAAAGTCTGGGATCTTGGATCATATCTACATCCCCTTATCTTCTCTCTAATGTGAGTCTCAGAAGATAGATTGGCATCTTGTTGCTTCTAGATTTGGTCAATTATGAATAGAGAGGCCAAATCCCCTCCAAGCACAAGTAACATTCCACTAGATTTAACCAATTTCCTATCCTCCTCACATGTTATTATATTAGTCTCAAGATCATAGGCTTTTACGGCTTTCAAAGCTTCACTCTACACAGTATCACCCTTAGTTAGTTGCAAATGTGATCTGACTTCTTGTTGCTTTCTCCATATCAGTAAGTTCTTGAATTCATTGGTCTTGATGAATTCATCATCACTTAGAAACTCTTCTTGATGGATCTCTCTTTCATCTTGGCACAGTTGGAGAGGTAATTCCACTTCTACTTGGACATCTATTTCCTTATTCTTACCTTCTCTGATTTTCTTCCTCAATTGATGATAGTATTTACTATCACCAGTGATCAAGGCACTCACTTTGTCTTTCTTCTTGCCTTGTGTCTCTTCTTGAGAGGGCTCCCCTTGTTCTATTCTTTATTTCTTTCTTGGGGGCTCACTTGTTACTTCAATGTCAGGAGCATCTATGTCATGAACTTCTATGTTTTTCTCTACTATAAGTGACACATCTACATGAGGTGAACTGTACAACTGATATCCCCTTTCATTTTCCTCTTCATATTTAGAAGATGAATGCTTCTCAAGGCCTCTATATTTTTCCTCAATCTAACCCTCTAGTTGATTATAAAAAGTATGATACATTTCTATCATCTTTGAAATTCTTTTCATATGGGGCAATCCTGGGAAGAAACCTCCAAAAGGGATCGCTACTTTCTTCATTTCTTGCTGCAAATATATTAAATCTTGGTATTTTTCAGCTCTACTTGTTGCATCTTCATCCTCTAAGATGTTTCTGATAAGGTCATCTTCAACACAATCCTCGTGTTCTTTAATAGCAGTGATACTTGGGGTTAGGAACTTCTTGGCATTCTTGATGAAGCCCTCAGGGTCTACATATCTATACAATTTCATTCTCATCTTGTATTTCTGTAAGAATTATTTTACTACATCCATGGCCCTTTTCCCAATGGTAAGTTCAACAACTTTGAACTATGTGGGTGTGAATGTGCATTTTCTATGGGGAGCCAAGTGCTCCTTGTCTGTCCACATTAACTTCCAAATACACTCCATCAAGGAAACTCTTGGAGGCACATACTTTGGAACAATGTGTGGAGGTTGAGAACATCTATAAACCCTAATCAGGGTTTAAGTTATTTCATAATAGAAGTCTCTCCAATTGTGATCTCGTGGCCATTTGTCAACATGTTGACAAGGTCTTATGGGTCTAAGCACCTTGACATTCAATATAGTTACATTAAGGCCCATCAATTCTAGAAATGGATGTACATCTAATTCTCAAAACCCCAGTATTCATTCTCATTGGAAGTGTAATTCCAAACCCTAATCCAGAATTGTACGAGGTTTGGCTAGCCTTGAAAATGCATCCTGGGTCTCAGATTCTTAGTATCCATACTGTCTATATTGAAAAATAGAATCAAATGCATTAAAATAGAATAATGCATGAACTTGGGGTTGGTCTTCTTTTTAATACTGATGGGGCCCTCATGCATTCTATCAATGACATACTGAATGTAGTCAAAGTCAGTATTAGTGCGGGAGTTCTAAATATCTAGGATAAGCATCAAAATATTTACAGGTTGCTTCTCAATGTGCCCATTAATGCCCAGTACTCTACACAGCCCATATGCTATATACTTCATCTAGAAGCTCAGGTCTTTAAGTTGATATGGTGCACCCTTAGAAGAAGGCATTAGGGCTACATAATTTCTATTTGACCTAGGCACATGAGCCTTGATCAAATTCTTTACCATATTGACCTCTCTGGTATACTTGTTCTACAATTTGGTCGAGTTAATTTCTGTAGTAGAGGCCTAGTATATACCAAAGGCTTTCATAAAGGATTCCCTATCCAAGGTAACTAGGGTTGTCTCATCGCCTTTTGTGATAGTTTTAGAAGTAAGATCATATTTCCTAGCACATTCTACTGACAGGTCTACATCTATGAAGACATCTAAGACAATTAGCTTGGCTAAATATAATGTCCAAGGGTTTGACACAAGGATTTGTCTATCCTTATTGTTGTAAAGGTAATCAAAAAATGGTAACCAAAGCACTCAGATAATCGTCAAAAGATCTGTAGGTAGCTTCTCAATGTGCCCATCAATGCCCAGTACTCTACATAACCCTTATGCTATATTGTAGAAGCTCAAGTCTTTAAATTCATATGGTGCACCCTTAGAGGAAGGAATTGTGGATACATAATTGCTATTTGACCTAGGCACTTTGTAAACTAAAATAAAACATCTTGAAACAAAAATTTGACAACAAAAATTCAAAGGTAGCTTGCTGATCAAGAATCTTTTCAGCATCTTTTAAACATGGAAAAGCATTGTCAGTCAATGGTTTTTTAATCACTTGAAAATCTGAGAAAACACATTCATATTTTTCACTTTCTTCAGTATCATGGTGTATATAAGAATCACTGACACTAGACTCATGAAAATCTGAATCCATAGCAGCACATACATCTTCATACTCGTCATAAATGACAACATCAAATTTCTCACAATCATATGTGCTTTCAAATTGCATATTATATGCCTCAAAAGTAGGAGAAAGAAACTCAGCATATATTTCCCATTCCATGCCCTCACTAATATCCTCTTTATAAAAACATATATCCATTGGGCATGAAATTCTAGAGTCATATTTAGAAGCATACCTCTGAAAATCAGCGTCTAAGAGTTCTGAAATTTGCTCACTTCTTAGTAAGCATTGGACTTCATAATAATTTTATTTGGCCTCTTGCTTTGTGCTGCAAACCTCTTCCTCATTAGAAAAAAGAAACAATAATTCTTGAATTTTATTGTTTTGTGCAAAGGAATGACCAGAACAACTTACATCCACATCATAAACATCCTCTTGTTGTTCATAGAAAACTTCTTCAAACTGGGAAAAGAAATATGCATTGTTATGCTGAAGAAAGGAAAAATATACAAACTCAATTGAGTCATTTTTAGTTACAAATTCACCTTCATCATCTTGTTGTTCAAATATTTCATTATTAGCATCATAATCAACACTTTCAGCATAAGTAGACTCAGCATCATCTACATAACTAGATTCATATTTAGCATCGTCAGCATTTTAAGATTCTGATTTCTCAATCAAATATATCCATTCTATAGTATGTTCAATTGCTTCTTCTCTAAGAGATGTAGACTAGCTGACTAATTTAGGCACATGAAGCTCTAGTAAAATTTCAACATGCATAGACTCTTGAAAATCAACACCAATTGGAAGCTCGTTATAAGCTTCACGAAACTTCTTATAAAAAAAAGTGTCAATTCTTCTTTTCTCTCTCCTGTCTTACATATTAAAATCAACATGAATTTTGATTGGATTCTTTGATTTATGAACAAAATATCCTTTTTTCCATTAACATTTTGAAGATCTTGCTCATAAACTTCAAATCTAGAAAACAAATCTTGATCCATGAAGGCTGGAATTTTAATTTTAGCACTTATTTAACAACACATCATTTTCTGTCACAAAGATCTCTATCTGATTTTATGCAGTCATTTCCTTACATAACCACAACATACTTCTGATTTTTGCAACTGAACTTTAAAACAAGAAGTATGGAAACTTTCAGATCAACTTTCCCTTTTTATTAGTGACTTCTTCACTTAATAAGGGGATTTTTTATATTAAAAATAGAGGATTACTTGGATCAAAACTGTAGCTTCTATTCTCTTTCCTTCTTGATAGGAAAGATGGTAAATCTAGAGCCTCCTTTGTAGCTCCATCTAGTTCTTTCTTTTGTAGAGTCACCACCTCCTTGCAGAGGAAAAACGTCAAACAATAAGAGCTATTTGGAAATCACTTTTAATTCTGGAAACTCATTCCAACTAGAAAAGTCACACAGTCCTTTTTCAAATTACTGCAAATAAAAACACTTCTAGGCTGTTCACACACACAAATCTGAAACAAATTTCAGATTCTAATTTTCAACTCACTTTCTTAAAATCAAATTCATATATCGATTCAGCCAAGCAAGGAAACAACATCTTAAAATTGCTGATCTTAAACTTCAAATAACAGTTGATAATCATAAATTTTTAGTGGCACAAAACAACCAGGATACTCCAAGTTCAAACAGAGTCGCCACCCACAACAAGTATGGGATTAAGATTCACAAACGAGTCCAGAAATGGACAATGAATAATTAGTCATTACAGACTTTACAAACATCCACTTCTCCCTAGTAGAGTCACCATTTTGTTAGCACAATTCGGATGGGAAAACACAATCTGATTTTTTTTTATTTGTAACTTTTAAAACCAGAGATATTCTTAATACAACTTTTGTCCCTAGCAGATTCGTCATTTTGTTAGCAATTTTTCTTGTATCCCCCAGTTCTAAAAGAGAATATGCGAACCATACTTGGGGATCTTTGTCCAACTCACATGAATCTTCTTCTTCCTACAAACTATGGGTCAAGAAAAGGCTAATTGATGATGATTTGATCCTCCTACTTCGAGCTCCACACACTCAGGCGGGTGCACCTAAAACATAATGAATCTCTGCATACATAAGCACTCTCTAGCTGAACCCCATTATGCAGATAAGGCCATGGATAGTTCTTAGATGTATATAAACTAGGAAGCCAAGACTCAACCAATCTTATATAAGATCCCACTTGCATAAGTGTTCTAAAAACTAGGGAAATGGTCAATATTACAATAAGGATTAGATCCTTCTTCTCTTCGAGCTCTAAGCTTAGGCAAGTTAACCTATGGATTCACTTCTTCAAAGAATCACCAACAATGTATGTACTATTCAATATAGATTCTGAACATCCATGCTTTTAAAAAGGAAATGGAAAATGATTTGATTTAATGGATTGATGATGAAAACTGTAAGACAAGAAATGACCAGTGCCTTATCTATTGGGCAACAAAGTCAAATGAATACACATCCCCAAAAACTCTCCAACTTCAAACACATAAATACCAAGTGAAGTTCCTTGCAAATCACTCTTCTCAATCCAATGCCCGGATATAAAATTTGTATGCAAATCTTGAACTCTCAGATTTTACCTCTAAGAATTACTCTTTCCTTGAAAGAAACTCAGAGACAAACTCACAACTACCTTGTGACTGGTGCATTAAAATGCCTTACAGATTAACACACAAGAATTAAAACCAGACATATAAAGACATCAACGAATATAGCATAGGGATTCCATTTATTATTTATTGAAAAATCATCTAATTCTGTACATCTTAAAACAAAGTACTTAGAAAATAAGACTCAAAAACCAGAATACTGCCCAGTAGTATAAAATTCAACATCCTTTGCAATAATGGAGAAAAATCCAGATATAGGAGAATGGGAAGCCATTTTTTGCAAACTAACACCTGTTTGTTCCCCAAAAATATATGAAACTACTTCTTTCTACAACTACAAAAATTTGATCTGATTTGCACCCAAATGGTTTGCAAAATCAAAATCCTCATCTTGAGGCCTTTCCAACGGTATATGATACTACCTATTTTTGATAAAAATTGTCCCCTTAATCACTAAACAAAATTTCTCTCCCGTGCATACTTTTTTCAATAGTTTGAATAATTTGAAATATTTTAAATTTGAATTTACATGCCTTTTCAATAGTTAGACTATTGAATTATGCTAATATTTAATTTTAATATCTGCATCTACGCATATTATCTCTTATATTTATTTACCCAGATTTTACTAGAACATGACAAGTGTCAATCAAGCTTAATGGCTTATAGGTTAGATCTCATGCATCTCCTATTTAAGCTTTTAAGTCAACCGTTGGATTTCTTTCAAACTTTGTATCCTTTTAACTCTCTCCTTTTGAGATTAATCCACTTTAATTTGCATATTTAAACCTATTAATTTTCTTATTTTCTACCTTATTTCAATTCTGCATTGTGACATGTCATCCTTTGATTCATCTGTAGGTCCACCTAGGTGCCTATGTCACCTATCCTACCTGACCCACAACCTATCCAAGTGACATGTGTCAGTCTCTGATTCACACTGGAAACACCACCTCTGCACTGCACAGGATCCTGCCATCTGTCTAGGTGCCACGTGTTATGACCACTTAATGGCTTATGCATTAGATCTCATGCATCTTTCCTCCTAATCCATTAAGTTAGTCATTGATATCACCACCTTAGGATTCGTGCCCATCTGACAGGCACCTCTAGCACGCTGCCACATCACCTCCACCTTGTCGTCTTGCTGTCAACCTGACTGTCTTCATCGCCATGTGACGTAACAACTTAATGGCTTATGCTTATCATCCCTACAGCTTTCTCTCCAAGCCATTAAGTGATTCGTTGATCTTTGATCGCCTCGGGAAACATGCACAACCTGCATGTCTCTCTGCCAACTCACCTGTACAATCATCTCTGTGGGGTCCATCAAAATTTGGTGTTTTGTCCTTTGCTGATATGGCACGCACTTTAAGGAACCACTTGCACTTAGTGCATGCATAGTCTCCGAGTGTCTTCTTCTTTTTACTATGTGAGCCCTTTTTTCTTATAAACATTCATAATACAAACTTCTGGATGAATGTGGGACTAAGTATTTTGGTTTTTTAAAGCTTTCTCACATTTTGAGCTTAAAATAATGGGCTCACCTGTGCATGCACACTTCTATCCAAGGGGCCCACCAATAGGCCTCTTAGTTCTTTTATTAAATCATTATGCCAGTGTTTGCATATAAAAAGACTTCAAAAAACCCACCCACTGCCAATGTGGGATAAAACTTTACAAGCACTATTGATTTTTTCTTTTTTTCCAAGACTCAGAGGACCATAAATTTTGATTTTCAAAATGGGTTTCTTCGAAATGTTTTTTGTATAGTGCATGCATGGTCTTCTCAAACATATTAAAAATTCAGCCCAACCCAGTTTGTATTTTTTGAGAAACGACTAAAAATGTGACTGGTTATGCACTAGTTTGAAAAGACATTGGGCAACTTGTCTGAAATGTTTTTAATGTTTTCTTCCACAAACTCATGCGCTATTTTCCTCCTTAGATCCTTGTTGTCTTGCATCTACCAATTTTCATTTACATTGGAGTGTTTTTTAAATCTCCTTCATCTTGCTATGTGTGGGTCTGCAATCACATCTACAAATGCATTTGTATTTAAATGCTTTAACTCCCTTTGTCATTTGCATTTTCTTTTAAAAACAATACTCCTGCATGGCTTCTCCTTCCTTATTTTATTGTGTAGCATGCCTTAAAATTTGCATTTGCTATATATTTTGAAAAAACCATGCGTTGGCTATCTTCACATTGCATTGTTTTGGTTTTGAATGTTTATATTTCTTAGCATGCTCTACGTAGGCAATCCTCATTTCAAACACTACATACTCCTCTTGCTTGGCCTACGTAGCACTTTCTACTGCTAGCCATTTCCTTTGTGGCCCATGCGTAATCCATTCTTCTTATTGCACTTCCATTTGCAAATTTCTATTTGCAATTCAAGTTTTAACTCCTCTTTTATGCTTGCTCAACATTTTGAATGCATTATGCTAATCTCCCTCTTGCGTGGCATTTGAATTAATTTTAAATTCTTTGACAAGCCACCATTATGCTCTACACTGGCATTCTCTTTCATTTTTTAATGTACTGGATCTTCTCTTCATGCCTTGTGCAATGTATTTAGCAATAGGCCTGCCACTTCCATTTGGTAAAAGTCTCTTATTTTTAATTGTATCCTATTCAAAAAATGAGGTCTTATATTTTAAAATCCAAATTACAACTTGGAAGTTCTATCCCACTTTTATCACTGTAAATTCATGCTGCAGAGCCCAATGTCTCACATACTGAAAGATGGCGTACAAGTTCCCTTTTTCTCATCATTTTCATCATAGAAAAAGAAAGGATGAAAATCATAGCCACTAGAAGACCCTGTGGAACTTAATTGTTTAAAAATGATCCACTATATCTCTAGAGTGAAAATCATCAACTTGACGGTCATCAAAAGAAACTTATCAAAATTCTACAATTTGGACTTAAAAACAACATCTGGCCTCTAGAATAAACCTCACAAACTGACTAAAATACCTCCCAAGGCTCTTTAATTCATAAGGCATTAAGTTTTCGATGTTTACTAACATCGTGCAAAAACAAATCATTATGATGCTTTCAAAAGTGCGACATTTTAATCCTTCAAGTTGACCACTTTCTCAAATCTGCAAATGCACTTGTCAAAGAGCATGAAAACTACCTTTGATTTTGAATTTGAAAACTTAACCAAAGAAACCCTTAGAGTCTGAGCCTTAGAGAATGGATTCACTCTCACACAAGGAAAATGAATTGGACATTAACTTGTTCTGATGATCAACTGGTCAATTGACATCAATCTCCAAAGTCGCACTTTACCACTTTCTAAACTTAAAACACAGTAAAATTGTAGAAGTTGGATTTGGAATCAATTAGGAAAAGTGGACAACTGAATCGGCCATAGTCTAGAAATATTCAAGAAGGTACACTTTCATGTTTTCAATGTGGGGTATAAACCAATTCTTGAAAATCTTGAAATGGGCACAAATGGTGAGACCTCAAAGTAAGGTACTTAGAAATTCTGCATTTGACACTCGGGAAATTAGAATTAATTGCAAACAAAATAGCTTTGGAAATGTTATCAACTGAGCTCACAGGGGTCTACAAATGGACAATAAGACTTACTTCCAATCCTAAAAAAAAATATCAAAACCCTTATGTCTTGACTAACAACCATGCATTAGATACAAACCTCTGAAGTAGGTCACTTAGTGAGAACTTGGAAACATGCATAAATGTAGATTTGGGTAAATGTCTCCAAATGGCTACCTCTAAAACTTGTCAAAACTCAAATTTGAAAGCTGGAACCCACTTTACTTGCTAAAATAAAGGTGTTGAACCCACTCCCCAAGTTTTATCTCATGAAAAACATCAGGTCACTTTTACAAGTATCCAAAATAGGCCTTTTCCACAATATTTTTAAGGCAGCAACTTACACTTAGAGAAATTTTTAGTGTACTCACTCCAAAATGTACCCAGACTTTTGGAGTTCCAATAGGTTCCAGGCAGCAGAGAGAAAAAATCATCTGAATAGTTCCTCTTTCCTTTCTGTTCTTCCTCTGCATCCTTTCCCTCACCACTGACCAAAGCTTTTCTTGACTCATCTTTACTGATTCTAGACAATTCTTCTCTCAAAAATAGGATTTTCACAATTTCTCTAAAACTTATGCAATTTTTCACTCTATGCTATGAAAACTTTGGTAATGAGAAAGTACAAATTTTGCATCTATTTGTCATTGAAAATTCAATGCATCAGTCTAGTCGAGAACTTGGAAACTGTTGCTCAATCACTTCTATAATAACTCTATGTATCTTGACATTAATTTTCTCCTAGTCGTGGCTCTTGAAGTTGACAAGTAATTAAATTTGAAATGCTCGACTGGAAAATTCATGAGTGCTTTTTTGTTTTAAAACCTTATTTTATGTGAAAAGGTAGAATACGCGATCTGATTGACCTACTTTTCTTTCCTTTTCACAGCTTTATAGATTAATTGTACTTTGTCAAGATCTCTAATGTTTATTACCCATGCCTTTTATATTTTTTCCTTGCAATAGCGCAAGATAGGATACTCATGATCTTACTATACTTAGACCATAGTCTATCTAGAGATTACGAGACTACTTTATCTCCAAATCTCTAAATGTTTCCTTTGACCTGGGTGACATTACAAAAAAGAGTGCTAGCCACAAATATCTTACTTCATAAACGGTTCTCGCTAAGTCACTAGATGTTTTTTTTAACTCTGAATTTGTTCTGAGCTTCAGCGCTAGCCATTCATTTTAAAGTTAACTTGCCTCTGGCTCATCTCTTAACATTCAGTAACTCATTTTTGCTTACCTTTGAATCTCACAATAAACTTTACTAGGCTTTATTTTGACCATGATAAAATATGGAGATTCAGAGATAAAGGAACCGCCCAATCGTTGAATAAAACTCTTAACTAGAGTCTCATCTAGAGATCTTCCGCTAGCCATTCATTTGAGATGAGATCAACGGTCCTTGCTAAGTCTCTGAGATTTTATCTTAACCTTAGGATCATTTAGAGATCTAGTGACAAGGTGAAAAGATAACTATGTTATGATTCTGAGTCTATCTAGAGATTCAGAGATAACTAAGTCTCTAAATCGCTAAACATTTTGATTAAATTTGAATCTATTTATAAATTATGCACACCATAAGATTTAAATCATATCAATGGTCTAGATATTTTCTTATCAACTTAAATTTTAAATTTATCTTGGCTTTAAGTCATCTGGAGATTTCGTGACAAGGAAATCTCTAATTTGTTGAATGCTCTACTTAACCCTGAGTTTATTCGAAGATGATGAGACAACCATACAATGAGATCTGGATCTACTTCTTGCACTGAATCTATGAATCATTCTATACTTGATCATTTTATCTCGAAATTACAGGGAAACCCTTGATCTTACTTTTGATCCATGGTTCATACTTGATCTCATAATCCTTGGCTATAACTCTAGTCTATTCCAAGAATAATAGATAAAGGCTATCTCACAATCTCCCAATGTTTGGACTAACTCTGGTCAAGTCAGGAGATTCAAAGATAAAGGCTATCTCTGAATCACTGAAAGATCTTTCTAACCTTGGGTTTACTTCAAGACTTAATAAACACCACAGATTTTCTTAGCGACTTAAACACATGTCTACATTTTATCTCATTATCTCTTAATCCCTAAATAAATCATGACATCTTAACCTTTTCTATCAATTCAGCGCCATACGCACATCTCTGTCTTGATCAATGGTCCAGATTCTCTCTTGGAAAACTTGACTCGGCTTTGAACTAACCTTGAAATGACCATGATCCATTTGGAGACTCGGTGACTGAATAGATCTGTAAGTTGCTGAATCATTCTTATAACTCGGGTTTAATATGGATATTATGCACTCTCCTTCAGATCTTTCTTTGATCAACAATCAACGCTAAGTCTTTGAATCATTTTGTACCTAACCAATTTTTCTCGAGATTGAGATATGACCTTTGCTTCTTCTTTTGATCCAATGACTCGCCTGAATCTCTAGACAATTGGCTTAACTACACTTTCATTCTGAAATCACATGACCAAGTTACCTCTGAATCTTGCAATAAACTTCACTTGACTTGGCCTCAACCATAAGTTCATCTAGAGATTACGCAACTGCATTATCTCCAAGTCACTGAAAGATTTAATAACTCTAAGGTTAAATTGGAGATTACGTGTAGACCACTCGATCAAACCAAGGATATAAAAATATTGGTGGACCTCACTCAATCACTGAAGAAAAGCTTGTCCTTTGCTATTATTTGGAGATCGTGCCTTAGCCACTAATCTGAAATGAGATCAACAATCCTCGCTAAATCTCATAATACTTTACATAACTCTGATATTAGCTAGATATCTAGTGACAAAGAAAAAAGTAAATTATGTCTTGACCTCAGGTTGGATTACAAGATTCAACAATAAGGCTATCTCTGTATCTGCAAATATCTCTTGTAACTGGAGTTAATTCATGATATCTAACGCTAGCCACATGATGAAAACTACATCTATGGTTGTTGAATCTGTAAATATTTGAGCTAACTTCATCTTTCTCTAGTGATCACACACCTACTGCACAATGAGAACAAGATCAACTTCTTGCACTTAATCTATGAATTTATAAGAGCATATTCCTTTATTCTTGAGATTAAGAGATAAAAGCTTGCACAAAGTCTCCAAACCATAAATAATATTTGGTCTTGATAATGAGATTAAGAGATAAAGGTAACGACCAAAAAGATGCATGAATTAAAACAATTAATTTACTTGCCAAAAGTAACTTCAAAATAAAACAAGGTCATTAGGGTCTAGGTTTTTCTCATGGTAAAGACAAAAGAGACCTAGGATTTAAGATTTTCAACCACTTTTTGTGTCACATTTCTTGGGAATCAGACACTTACAAAAAAATTTGATGGTACATTGGAATAGACTTTAAAATTTAGGACATAAACCAACATTCGAAACCAAAAACTTTAGAAAGACTCAGAAAAAACTAGAAATATACCCAACATAAGTCTCTTCTCTTTTTATCTGCATGCACTTTTACTTATTAGAAGTATGTTGTAACTTTGTTTGCACCTTTTCATGAATATCCTTCATCAATTCAGAAAAGTCTTCAACCAAGGCACTCCTCTTCTCCATATCCCTAACATCCTTAAGTTCTAATACACCTCTAGGGTGAACTCCATTCACAATTTGAAAAGGATTCAAACAAGTACTCTTGTAGACAAAATCATTGTAAGAAAATTTTTCTTGGGCTAGAATGGAATCCCCAGTAGCTCCATGCTCTTGAGTCAGACACCTCAAAATATTACCAAGAGACCTACTAATGACATTTGTTTCACCATCATAATATGGGTAATATGTAGAGGACAAAGACACATTAGTTCCAAGCTTCTTCCACAAGGTTCCCCAAAAACTTAGGATCTCTATCAGATACAATTAACAAGGGTAATCCATAGAGTCTAACAAATTCCCTAAAGAATAAACCTTATATGTGGGAGGCATCATGATGAGGGAATTATATTTTTCCATTAGTATCCTTAGAGAAAAACATGATCTGCACCATCGGTTTAAACTACACCGACAGATAGGGCACAACACTATCCAATGCCAAGGTTACCCGACAAACATTGTTAAGTGTTACCCGATGACAAAAAGGTAAAAGATGCCTAACGAGTAACAATAGAGCTACCCAAAAATAAAACAAAGAGAGGCTACTTGATAGATATAGGGAACCTGATGAACAATTCAGTCAAGGAACGCTGATAGACTACAAGTTCAAACTGACGACCAAGAACCGACAGTTAGTTACATTCTATAAAAAGTGGATCTGACTTTCTATGTCAGATAAATCATTGAATTTGCATTTATAACTTCTTGATTTTATTTTAAATCCATTATGTGTGGAGGAATAAATGTAATTGTTATTGTTTTAATTAGTTTTACTATTTTAAAACATGCAAACTAAATATCAAGGTCAAGTTGTAAAACCTTGGATCTGAGAGTTAACATTGTAAAATGTGAATTCCAAGATAGGTCAAATACTTGTATAAATAGGTTCTCAATCAATTGAGAATAGTAGTTGTTCAATGAAGATAGTATACATGAAGAGAAACTAAAGACCAGATAGAGAATTCATGTAGAAGAACACAAATAGAATCTAATCAGTTTTCAAGAACAAAACAGAGGCTACTGACAAGCAGAGAAAAGGTATTCATCAATCACTTAAGGTGATATTATTATGAAAAAATATTTAATGGATATATAAATCAGAAATAGAAGATTGCATATAGTCAAAATTTGTACTCATTCTAACAAGTGTACTACACTAATCAAATCCTTTCAAGAAAGGTGGGCTTAACCGTCCTATTGTAAATCTCATAACTGAGTGCACATAACTGAGTGCACACTTAAATCAGTGTTGCTAAAGCTCTTAATAGAGTAGATCTTAATAGGTCTCCTCCTTAATACTCTTAATAGGGTAGATCATCAAAAGTGATCAAATTGTAAGCCTTAACTGTCTCCCTTCCATTCTACAGATAGTGAAGTTTTGTGGGTTCCATCCCCACCATAGTTTTTACTTCCTAACATGAGTTTTCTGCGATACCATATCTCATGTTACGTGTTTGTCAATTTCATGAATCTTTCTATGAATGATTGAAAACTATTAAAGATTGTGAACAAACAATAGATACATAAGAAAGAATAATAGTAATGGTTGGTAAATCAGAATTGAATGATTACTAATGATGAATTGTGTAAGGTGCTAAATTTTTTAGAGGTACTGATTCACCCCTCCCCTCTCAGTACTACTTCCCATTAATTCCAAGAATTGGTATCAGAGTTGAGTATCTTCTTGAAAAGCTTAAAGGCTTAAGAGAAAAGATCATACAATGGAGAAGCACAAACTTGATAAGAATATTGAGAACAAAAATCTTGAGACACAAATGTTCTATGAACAGTATAAAGAAGCAAGAATCAAGATGAGAGAGCTACTGGATGTGAGAAAAGGTAGGGCTACCCGGAACAATGAAATAGACTATTAAGAAGAAGAGATTCCAGATTTCTTTAAATCTTTAGGATCAAATGTAAGTAATACATCAGATACATCAAAAGAGAACATCACAAATCTAAAGGAGATTAATCTACATCTGACAGAGAAAATAAAGATGCTACAAATTAGTCAAGAGACCCAGATGGTAAGAATGATTAATGTGATGAGTTTTGCCAGACAAGATGAAACAAAAGAACACTTTCTATTGATGATAGAAGGAAGATTTTAGAGAAACTACAAGAAAAGGAAATGGAAATTCAAAGACATGCTAAGCATCACCATGATCTCCCAAATCAGATTATCCTTATGAGTCAAGAAGAAAACAGAATAAATGTGGAACTCGTTGAGAGAATACAGATTATCCGTGAACTAAGAGAAGAAAATGAAAAGCTAAAGCATGAGGTTAGAATTCAATAGAAAAATAATGAGATTACCAGAAAGGCTGAAGAAATCAATAAAATAATGGGTGACTTTCTTGAGGGACAACGAAGAGTTAACAACAACAGCGGTATAGGCTTTACCAAAAATGGAGAATCATCAAATCCAAAGAATGTCTAAAAAAACCCAAGACCAAGAAAGATAACATGCAAGCACTATGGAAAGCAAGGGCACAAATCAAATGCATGTAGAGGTAAAATGAAAGTTACTCCTAAATATACACCTACGCCTTCATTTATAGGATTATGTTATGAATGTAACCAGAACGGACACAAGGCTTATGAATGCAAGAGCAAGATAGAAAAGCCAAAGAAGGAAACCTACATGGAAAAATACTTTCATCCATGAAAGATGAATGGGAACACATATGAAGAATGCTAGAAAAAGAAAAGGAAATCATGGAAGCCAAAAGGTAAAAAATTTCCTTATCAACCAAAGAGAAACGGTAATCAATATGTATGGGATTACAACACTTGGAAAAAATGTACAGCATGTGGTAGATATGGTCACATTGCTACAAACTGCATGAGAGCATGGACCAAAAGGTCTAGAGGCTACTTAAACCCTAGAATGGCATGCTTACACTATCATAAAGTTGGTCACCTCAAGAAAGATTGCAAAGACAGATTAACAGAAACAAGCACATGTCCCAATGGTAACACCATTGAAGATATCTAGAGGGTGAGACAAAATGTGGATAAAAGCTTCAATCAATGATGAAGCTAGACCAAGAAATGGAAATGGTGACACCCCATCCAATGGATGTGATGAAACCAACAACCCCACTTGAGCTGAACAAGTAAGTATGGAACTCCACTATACCAAGTTATATTTTGCATCAGTTCGATTATATAAATTGATAGATAGTCAAAATCTACATGAACAAAAGATGCATACTACTTTACTTGTTACTAATCTAAGAATGCAACACCATCGATAAACACTTACTAAAAATCATCAGTGAACACATTAATGAGTTTTTTACGCTTAATAGAAATTTCTGGTCGACTAGTAAATATGGTAAACTGCCAATGTAACTTGGCAATCGTCGATAAGAAAGCAAAGTTCATAAGTGGTCGTGACAGAATACTGATATCCATTGGTAAAATCAAAGTGGTTAAAAACTACCTTAAACATCATATCTTCACTGGAAATGATTGGAAACATCCTCCTGTTGAAACCCATCTTCATGTCCCGATGAGTTGTTGAGCATTTATTGCAAAGACTTAGGTCAAAAATTCTATAAATAGTCGACATGACAACTTTATTTTTCACCTGTGATTTGAAGAGAAAGTAGAGAGACATCAAAGTGATTAAAGAGTAGAAAGAAGAAGCATTTATAGATCGATTCAACACATAGAGAACAAATTCCTCATCACTATTGTGAATCAAAGTAAGTACCAAAGGCACCGAAAGATCTCTGTCATTGTTTTGTCAAGAAAGCCCTAATTTTGAGAAAACCCTAAGTACTTGAAAAAAAATGGCAACCACATCGAGAACTGCTAAATTGAAGAATGAAAAGAAGAATATGGTGAAACTAATAAAGAATAGCACATGTTTAGAACCTAAGTACAAAATTTGTCCAGAAATTGCATCAAAACCCGATGAAGCCGACGCATTTTCAAAAATTTTGCCCAGTGTTTTTCTCATAGAAGACATTAGGTCTTATATCCAATCCAAGATCGCAGAGATAGGTGATCCAGAAAAGGATGAAGCTTTTAATTAGCTATGTGATGCTGAAGGAAAACTGAAAGAAGAACAAAAACACTTGGAGGTCAGAGGGTTAACCAATGCCCTACATTTCTTGAGGGAATTCAAGACATAATTGATCAGGTTAATCTTGAGTAGGATGCATGACAACAATCTATGGCTAGACCAACCCAAGAAAATAACAAAGGATGTTCTTCATGCTATCACTGGTTATCTAATAACTGACAAGCCTAGGGCACACAAACATGCATCCATGAAAGAAGTTACAAAACTCACCAATACAGAAGGAGACAACAAAGGTCTCAAAGTAAACACAATCACCAACAAAGAGTTAAAATTTGGTGTATGTGTTATTGGGTACAAAAAATTTTACGCTAGCAGAATGAAAAACATTTATGCAATAGTAGTAAGTATAGCTTACAAGATTGTAACAAAAGGAATTCAGATGGATCTGTGTGAGATCCTCTTGAAACAACTTGATGAAAATATGATCAAAATCAAGTCTACAAAGAGAAACACATGTAAGTTTGGATCACTTATCATGTTTACATTTTTCTATTTTCAAGAATACTTTCCTTCAGTAGGAAAATTTGTATGGGACTCTAACAAACTGGTAACCCAATAGATTAGTGAATTGATTAAGTCACTAGGAGAAAACTTTGAGTCTGTCATGTCTACATACTTCCTTGAGTTCAAGGAAAATATGATGGAAAGAACTAGGATTCCTAAACAACTAGTTGAAAAACAAAAAGATGAGATATGTTTCATGGTAGACATAGACTACACACATATCAAACTAGTAGTACCAAGAATATCTTGGTTAGCACCATTAGACTATGAGATCAATATTGATCTAGCTCCAAGTGCAATTGAGGCACTGATCAATGAGCCTGTTGATAAGAAACAACCAAGGTTTGGAACATATGAGGAGGCCAAATCTAAGATAAAACATGGCCTAGAAGTCAAGAAGACTATAAAAAAGAAAGATAAAATGGTTAAGAATCTCAAGAAGATTCTATCGGTCACAAAACAAGAGCAGGATCAACAAGAGGAAATTGATGTACAGGGCACCATCAGTGAAGAACTAGAAGAAAATAAATTAGATATAGAGGCTACTAAATCTCGTACACCTCCATCTCCACCTCCTGCAAAGAAGAAAACAACATGAAGTCAAAATGCTACTACCAATACCACACCACTTAAGAAAGGTCAAGTAAGGACCTATATGAGGAAGTAGCCAACAAAAAGAACAAAACAAAAACCTGTCAAAACCACATCAACAAAGAAAAGAAAAAGGTTTGTGAGGACAAAGGCTGACTTGGATGACACCAAAGATGATGAACTAGATGTACTAAAAAAAAACTTCAGAAATCAAATGGTACATGAAGCTACAAAATCAATTGCTACTCATGGCACAATGACTGATAAAAAGATTAGGCAATGGGATACACTAAATCTAGAGGATCAGAATAAAATACAAGAGGCAGTCATAAAATCAATGATTAAGAACAAGTATGCCCCTGCTGAATTTATAAATCAAATACCTAAAGAGCTAGGCAAAAGGGTATACCAACAGTAGTCATATGCCCTGAAAATAGAAAGAGAAGCAAGAGAAAGAGTTCTTGTGAGACTGATCCCTCCTGAATCCAAAGTTGAAGAGATACAAGAAGTACTAAAGAAGCACTCAAGTAAATTTGTAGCCAAAATAAGGGCTTATAAAGTACTAGAGAACAAGTTTATAGAACTGGATTCGATGACAAAAACCAAATGGAGATATCTCCTGGATCTACCGGCAGAGTAAAAAAGTGTGGAGAAGAAATTACTTCTTACAAACACACCTCACAGAGAGGAGGAGACAGATAATGCAAGTCCTTAGCATATTTCTCTAGACAGTAAAGAAAGTGATGATGAGCCTATTAACTTAGATACAGGCATTGATGATAATATCCAAGATATCACTCACTATGATTCTGATAATGATCCAAAGAAGAAATATGATATAATTTTTATCACACTTAAGGATCAACAAAGCCATCAAGTACTAAAGACATCAGATGGTAAGATAGTTGATATTGTTGATGAACAAGTGCAAGACACTTCAATCATGCACTCAAATGTGCAAGACCCTAAGGAATCTATACAAAAAGATGAGGATATCATTGTTGACAAGGCACTAACCGATGAGTAGGACACCAATACTAACAAAGCCCAAGTCACAACTCAAAGTAACATGCATATCCTAATGAAGGAAATAAACATACTAGAGGGCAATGAAAAGGAAACAAGCACACCCAAAGACAAGGGTGGTGAAGAAGCCGAAAGAAAAATAGATACAACTGCAGAGCGAGCTACAACCAATGATCAAAAAGATACATCTACTAGTCAAAATAAGGAAGAAAATCCAAAGGAAACAGGGGACAAGTGATGCAAAGTGGGCAATTAGAATCCTTAATGTGACCCAAATAGGGCAATGTACCCTAGATCACCAAACCAGGAAGCCAAAAATGCTTGACACTTATCACAAGTGTGTAAGGAGACTTGGTAAGGTTATCACAACCCTAAAAACCCCAAGGGTAACCTAATCACTAGGTTTCACCAATCCTCCAAGACCAATTACCTAGGTTGGCCCTTCAAGCAAATGACCCCGATTCACAATAATAATCGCATAATGACATATAGGACCAGGGGTGACCTACTCTTGTGGATGTGGTCTATTTAGGTCCCTATCTCTTAGTTCTAATTTTTCTTTCACTCAAATTCAATCCATACCCCATGGTTGCTTCACAAACCCAAGGTTATGCTTGTAGCCTTTTTCAGAAGGAAATTTGATGTCACTTGAGATTCTCCCACATAACCTTATGAAATAGTTGGGGTTTTAGATACCTGTTATGGAAAATGACTTAGGAATTAATCCTTGTAACTTGGAACTTTATACTCTTCCTTCAACTTAGTGCTTCTGGTCAATCCCCAAAGAGAAGTTATGACTGCTGTCCTAAATCAAGATGGGTGCATACATATGAATATACACCTAGGGAATCACTCCATTCCCATTTCCCTGTAACTTTAAGAGCCTATCTTGAAAAATATTTAAAAGCATCCTAAGAACAAGATTTCTACCAAGGTTCATTAATTTCCCATGGTGGAAAGTGAAGATACACCCAATTTCCTAAGAAACCCTGTATTAGGGCCTACAATTCGGGGCAGTGAGTTTGAAAATTGGATAACTTTCAAACCAAGATTGATCACCACATGAGACCAAAACCAAATGGAATTATATTCATACCCATCACTCCTAGTGTTAGACTCACATTCCCCTTTGTTCATAACCGACCATCCACGATGATTATTTCCTTCAGAATGCAAGAAAGTGGTTACTTTTAATGATTTTCAAATATCAACTTACATCATCAGCCTACCACCCACCTAAAAGGGATATTGTAGGAAATCCCAATGGTTACATGACAATTTTGAACTGAATTGACCATTTGGGAGTTATTTTTGAAAATTTGTTGAGTTTGCTCAAAAGTTGCTTGACAACTTTTGAGCAACTTTTACATTTTTTGCAATTTTGCTAATCTAATGACCAAATTTGGTCAAGATGTTATTTAGATGATCCTGTTAGGAATAAGGTGTCTCAACCTTGGATAATTCCTATTCTTATTATTTGTTTTGTAAAATGTATTTCTTGCAAATAATGTTGATGTGTCGGCATCTTGAATAGTGTGTAAGGAGATCATGGCTAA
>MU227255.1:1255046-1287171 GCA_018584345.1 Thuja plicata | reverse complement strand
CAATATCTTTGTTAAAGTAGTTAACGAATCTATTCAGTTGTAAGGATTTAAAAGAATTTGCATAATACTTTCCTATAGAGATTAGCGTAGGAAGCTGTTTCCGCACCTGAGTTTCCTTACAGATCCATAGTGGATCCTAACAGTAAAAACTCAAAACAACCTATTTCTAGGGTTTCGGATCATAAATGAATCATAGTGACCCAAGGGATCATATTGTGCCAATCTTGGTACTATGGCATTACATGGTGATCCAATGTCTAACCCTAGTGTCTTAACATTTGTAAAGGCCTATTAGGACCTTGAAGGAGCCTCTAGGGTCCATAGAAACATTTTATTTAGTTTGGGTGCTCCTACACCATACTCCCCATGAGATTTGAACTCAAGTTCCCACTTGAGGATAGATGGTCAACAGTGGTGCCATGTTGTTTGATCTGGTACTCTATCATCCAGGTGGCATCTATTAAAGGGAGTCCTTTCCATTTGACTAAGTACTTCATGTACTTGTTCTTTCTTTTCTTCTTCAAGAATTTGGTTTCCAAAATAGTGTCTAGTTCCACTTGCTTTCCTAGTGGGATATATGTTACATAGTATTCATCATTCATATCTACCTGCTCACCTTGTTCATTTCTTGGACCTGTTATACCTTTGTAGGGAGTGATGTCTGCAACATTGAAAATTGGAGAAATTTGCAAGGTAGGGGGAAGAGAGATCTCATAGGCATTCTCACCCATTTTGTTGAGGATATTGCATGGTCCTACTTTTTTCATGTGAAGTTTGGAATATATACCCTTAGGTAGTCTCTCTTTCCTCAAGAATGACCATACCTTGTCTCCAAATTTGAATTGGATTTCACTTCTTCTTTTGTCTGCATGTTCCTTGTATTTCAAAGTAGATCTTTGTAGTGTTTATTTTACCTCATGCTGCACCTTTGTTATAAGTTTAGCTAGTTCTTTTCCTTGAGCACTGATTTTGAGATCAAATGGGAGTTCTACTAGATCCAATGGTCCTTTAGGATGAAGGTCATACATTGCTTGGAAGGGGGTCTTGCCTGTTGACTTGTTCATGGAGTCATTGAATGCAAACTCTTCTTGGGGCAAGAGTAGATCCCAACTCTAAGCATACGGTTTAGCTAGGCATCTTAGGATATTTCCTAAGGATCTATTTACCACCTCATTTTGTCCATCTATTTGTGGATGATAGGCAGAGCTGTAGGTTAGATTAGTTCCAAGTTTCTTAAAAAGTGCCCTCCAAAAGTGGCCTTGAAATTTCACATCTATGTTAGATACAATTGTTTGAGGCAAACCATGGATCCTAACTACCTCTTTAAAGAAAAATATGTGCAATATGAGAAGCATCATTTGTGCTTTTACATGGTACAAACTGGACCATTTTACTAAATCTATCCACTATCACAAAAACACTATCAAAACCTTGTTTTGTTCTAGGCAACCCCATTATAAAATCCATTGAGATTGATTCCCATGGTCTAGAGGGAATTGGTAAAGTTTGATATAACCCTTGATTTTTTGACACGCCTTTAGCTTGCTGGCAGATGGTGCAAGTCTCTGTGAAATTTTTAACATCATTGTTCATCTTTGGCCAAAAATAGCTTCTTTTCACCATGTATGCAGTCTTATCAATGCCAAGTGTCCTCCTAGGCCACCACAGTGTTTCTCCCTTATTACATTTGTCCTCATTGAACATTTGGGAATTCATAGTTGAGCTCCTTTGAATAGGAGTCCATTCTGAATTAGGTATTCAAAAAAATCACTATGGTATCTTCCAACCATTGTTGTGTAAACTTGAAAAATCTCTACAAAATCAGGATCATCAGGGTATAGGTGTTTGAGGGAATCAATTCCCACACTTTGAATTTTTATCTCTTCAACCAGACCCACTCTTTGGCTAAGGACATCAGCAACCTTGTCTGATAGAGAGATTTTCTTGTGAATTGAGAAAACTTAATCCATGGTTGTCAGTATATACCACAAATTCCTTAGGGATTAGATAGTGCCTCCATTTCTTGAGGGCTTGGACCATGGAATATATTTCCAAGTCATAGGTTGAGTACTTCATTTTGACCTTGTTTAATGTCTCAGAGAAGAAGGCAATTGTCTTACCTTCCTGGCTTAGGATTGCACCTATGGCCAAATTACTTGCATCTATCTCCACGGTGAAGACCTTGTTGAAATAAGGTAGAACCAAGATAGGGTATTGAGAAACTCTATTTTTCAAGTATTGAAATGCATCACTTCTTCCTTTGTCCAAGAAAACTTATTCTTTATACCTCCTTTAATGGTGTCGAGTATTAGTGAACACTCATGAGTGAAATTTTTGATAAACTTCCTATAGAAGGTGGGAAGTCCATGGAAGCTTCTTACATCACCTTGGTTCTTTGGTGGAGGACAATTTATGATTGCTTCAACCTTCTCTGGGTCCATCTTGAGGGTACCTTGTGAGATCACAAATCCTAGGAACACAAGTTCCTTATTCATAAACATGCACTTTTCCAAGTTGATCACCAACTTGTGCTGATGAAGTCTCCTTAGAACCTGTTCCACATGATCAAGATGCCCCTCCTTGATATGAATGAATATTAGTATGTCATAAAGATATATAACAACAAATTTTCCAATGAAATCAATTAATATATCATTCATAAGCCTCATAAAATTTCTAAGGGCATTGATTATCCCAAAGGGAATTACTAACCATTCGAACAAACCTTCAGTAGTTTTGAATGTTGTCTTCCATTCATCTCCTGGTTTGATCCTGATCTGATGGTATCCAGACTTCAAGTCTATTTTGGTGAAGTAGAAAGCACCTCCTAGTTGATCCAATAGATCCTCACTTCTGGGCATGGGGAATCTATATCTTATAGTGATCTTTTTTAGGGCTCTACTGTTAGTACACAACCTCCACTTGCCATCCTTTTTAGGTGCCCGAACTGATGGGACAACACATGGACTAAGACTTTTTTGAATGAGTCCCTTTTCCAACAGTTCACTTACCTATTTTTCAATCTCTACATGCTACAATGGTGTCATCTTGTATGGGGCCTTGTTAGGTAGGGATGAACCAGGTATCAAGTCAATTTGGTGATTGATATCTCTTAAGGGAGGGAGGGTTGTGGGCAGTTCACTAGTAGTGACATCTTTGTATTTTCTAAGTAATTCCTTAGCTTCATTTGGTATAGGATTACCCTTATTAGATCTGACATTAACCTTAGGTTTGGATATTAAGACATATGCTTCAGTTTCATATTCTTTCAAAACTTTTGACATTTCTTTCTCCCCCATTGTTATGACAGTTGGTTCTTTCTCAGTCTTGTTATCAGGAAGGGGGTTCATGGTGAATGTTTTCCCATCCTTGGTAATAGAGTAGGTATTTTTCCTATAGTGGTGTGTGGCATATACATCATACTACCAAGGTCTACCTAAAATAATGTGAGATCCATCCATCTCCACAACATCACAAAGAACTTTGTCTTTAAAATTAGAGATTGAAAACTCTATCCATTCTTGTTTAGCGACTAAAGTTTGCTGACCCTTTGTTAACCAAGACACATGGTAAGGAAAAGGATGAGGCTTCTTAGGGAGGTTTAACTTCTATACCATTTCACAAGATACTAAATTTTTAGTTGAGCCAGAATCAATAAGTAAATGACATACCTTCCCATTGCATTTGATCTTTGTTCTAATGAGGTTCTTTCTTTGGGGAGGTTCCTGGCTTTGTGGAAGTTGAAGTAAGACTTGCCTAATCATCAAACACTTTCCTTCCTCTGGTTCTAAGTCCCTTGTATTGTCCTCTTCAATGAGTTGTGCTCTCCTTTCCCCTTGATTGTTATTGTTCCTCTTTTCAGGGCACTTGCCTGCATGATGTCCCAATTGATTGCAATAGTAACATCTCAATGGTTAATTTCCTCTACCACTCTTTTTCCTTCCCCTATTGAAGGGTCTTCTCCCTCTATAGTTACCTCTAGATTTTGTATAATTGTTCTCTTTGTCTCCTTGGTTAGGGTTCCTGCTGCTATTGCCACTATATTGCCCTCTATTCCAAGAGGTTCCTCTTCCTCTGAAGTTCTTCCGACTTTCATTAGTCTTTCCCTTTCCAAACTCTTTCTTTCTCTTCCACTTTTCTTATACCTTGAGTGCCATTTGATAGCACTTGTTCATTGAGGTAGGGCAATGTAGGCTAAGTTCCTCTTGAATGGATACTTTCAGACCATTCAAATATCTTGCCAACTTTTCTTCTTCATCTTCTACCACATTTGTCTTCATACACAGCTTTAGGAACTCCTTGGTGTATGAGCCCACATCTATGTCTTTTTGCTTTAGGATTTAATTATTCCAATGGAGTTGTACCCCATAGTCTTTAGGCACATAGGTCTCCTTAACCAACAAATTCATTCTCTTCCATGAAGAGATCATGCTCTTCCCATTCTTCACCATCTCTGTTTGGATGAAGTTCCACGAAGTTAGGGCTGCTCGCTTCAACTTGGAGTAATACCCCAAAATTGGCACCTTACAATTCTAATCAATTTTGGTGCAAATTCTCCTTCCTAATTGTCTTTAATTGACTTATTCTCAAATGCAGAAAGCCTAAATTTGCATAAATCTTACACTATATTTAATTCCTAAATTTTCAAGATTTATTAGCTAAAAATCCCTATGATTAATTAATTTAATTCTAAATTCCTAAGTGCTTTTAAATTAAATTAATCCCAACCCCTTTAGCTAATACACATCAAGGGAATTAAATATTATTTGGTTATTTGAATGGATTATCCTCACTTGAATTTAATAATTCAAACAATGTGAAAAGCCACCCATGTGACAATAATTCATTTATTTAATTAAATAATTCCTTCATATTTGTCTCACCTTCCTCCATGAAGATGAAGAGTCAGCCATTTCTTCCCAAGAAACTCTTCATCCTCTCTTTAGGATTTTCTATATAATGGACCTTCTTTCCTTCATTTGAGGAGAGCAATTTTAGAGTACCAAAACTATAGTGAATTATTGTCTCAATTCTCTCATATTTCCAAGCTTTTATTTCATATTTAGTGTAATCTCATTTAGCTTAATGGCATTATCCATTTTAGTTTAGTTTGTTTATTTATCAAGTAGCTTAATTATGTTATCTCTTTCAAGTTTCTTAGCTTAAAATTTGCATCTTCATTCCTAGATTACAATTGCATCTCTCATATAGAATAATTTCATTTTAGTTTTCAAAGCTTTCAAATCCTCAATTTTAGCAATGGTCTATGGTTGTTGGCTCTCATTCTGAGAGTAATTAAACACCCCAACTAAATAGGAGGCAACAGGTCGATTCGATCAATATTGTGGAATGAGCAATTCATGTTCATCTTTGCAATTCAATGATTGAGCAATGACTATGTTGTGTTGTGGCTGATTTAGAGGTCAAAATTCAAACACATACATTTTGGCACCCACCGTGGGGTATAAAATTGATTTCTGACCTCACTCTCAAAAATTTTCTGACAAAATTATGTACTCTGTCATACGTCCGTACTTTTCTGTGTACGAATTCTCGCATGAGAATTATGAGCATACCATGCGAATTTGTTCTTTCATTAGCAATATCTCATGCAACAAAGCACTTTCTCATGCCAACTATTGCATTTCCTCATGCAAAGCCTTGTACTTCCTCGTGCGAGACTTGGTGACAGTCTCTGGAATTTCATAGTTTCTGCAATTACTGTTACTATTTTCCTGATTATTTTCACATGCTGCTATTTTTATCTTTCTAATTTCTCTAATAGTGTAACAGTGGGCTATAGGTTGCTTGATGAAGACATAAAATTTCTAATGGTTTTCTTGTAGTACGGTTGTTGAAGATCATTTTAAAACATTTTGCTTGTTTATTGCTTTCATCACATAGTATAATTAGGGCCTTGTTAAAATTTCTTGGGAATCTTGATAGAAAAATAGGGGAATAGGCTCTTCATTACATGGAAGTGATGCCCATGGATGAATCCAAGACCTAGATGTTGCATGATGGAGACCTAGGGAAGAAAGGAAAGTTAACAAACCTGTAGCACGTTCACTTGTCAGGGGATCATGCTCTTCTCTCTTTTATAGAATCAGAAACCCAAAAGCTTGTGAATTGGTTGGAGGAGAGTTAGCTCAGTGATGAATATGTCTTTTGTGTTTGGGTAAGGTGAAGAGGTAAAGAAGTATGCTCTTCTCTCTTTGAGGGAATCAAAAAATCCAATCCTTGAATCTGAGCCAAGTTTTGTGTCACCTTTAGAGGGCTTGTCGGAAGTTGAACCTCCAGGAATGACCCAAGTGAGTACACTCCCATTGCCGGTGATTCCACCTCACTATAATAAAGTATTCTTTGTCAAGTCCAAAGACTCCAAAGCCATGGTAACTTCTTTCTCATGATTTTGAAAATCATCTTGAGAAAGCCTTGTCTTTTGTACTGAGCACCGCCACTCCCAGCCCTGCTTGCGGGGGTGTATGACTTTCAAGTGTTGGTGTGGCTACAAGGCCCAAGCCCTGTATCAGGGACACCAAAGGTTATTGTGAATAGAAGCCCAATAAAAACTATCTTAGTTAGTTTCCTACCCAAATCACCTCTGAAAGGAGACATAATCTTTGTGCAGGGAGAGGGAAGAATCTCACCCCTAGATTCTCACCATACATATCCACCTGGATGCTTGAAGGTGGTATATGACATTGGCCCCTACTTTAAGGGTAACCTTTGAACATATATTATTTAGTCCTTGGAAACACCAAAAACATGGGTGCCCTCTAGGGGGTGACACAACTATGTGAGGTAGACGCATAAACATAAGCAGTGGGGCAAAGATTTTGTCTTCTCTACCATTTTTTTGTAGGGATAACTAAGTGTTTGTTTCAAGTCTTAAACTATCCAATCATGATTAAACAAGGACTCCCATAATTCTACCAAGTTGCCTTGTCCTTGGTAGAACTGTTTGTGACTACTTCTTGTGTCACTATAGCTTGATCAAAACTTTATGCTTGTTAATGGTTGCTTGTCACATTCAAACTAAGATTGCTGATCTGAACTATCATAAAACTATCTTAAATCTAGAAATTCTATCAGAGAATAGTCCTAACTGTGTCTCAAAATCTAACTTTTGTCTCAAAAATTGAGTTGATCTATCAAAACCTGGAGTTTTCTTGCATGAGATTCTAGAAACTAAGCATTTCCTCGCGTGAGCTTTCATTTTCTCATGTGTAGTTAAGCATTTCCTCACATGAACTAGCACTTTCTCGTGTGAATCTGTACCCTGGTGTCCCAAAATAGTGAGCTATTTCCTGTTGACTAATGATTTTTTTGCCTGATCTAATTTTTCTTTGAGATTTGATTGCCTGTTTCCCTGTCATCTACAGTATGTAACTAATTGTCTCAAGTTGCAAACCAACCAATTCTCACCCAAACTCATTTTTTCTCTTTGTTCTTTGTCCTACCTCTCTGTGCTTTTGTACCTTGTGATGCGATAGTCACATCTCAGCTATTCTAGCCATACTCTCGATGATTCGTGCTAGATGCATTTCACATCTTGGTTGTTCTAGAATTTACCTCCTTTTTTCTATTTCTAGAGACACAATTTTGAGTTGGATCCTAATTCCTCTCTTGTTTCATCTTTGTCTATGCCTATTACGACAAGAAGTGGCAACATATTTCCCATTTGTGGTTCCATAATAGGTAAAGGTAGATCTCATAATCAAGGAAGAGGTCATTATGAACCTATTGTTCAATCTGATAGTCAAGAGGGATCCTCATGATCCTCCTTTTTGTTTAGTATAGATCCCAGTCTGAATCAAAAACCACTATTCCAGCAGTGCTATAATCCCTTGTTTCAAAGACAACCTGAACTATTGTTTCAAGATCAACAAAACTCATTTATTCCAGATCAATAAAACTTTGGAAGGTTACTTACTTGGGTCGACCCTATTGATGATCCTCGCTACCTTATTGATCCTTTTAAACATATCAATCCTTTTTCTGAACCCATCGACCCCTTTGACCCGCCAAAAGTTACATTGGCCACAAACTCTCTACTCAATACACACACTCACACTGAACCTATGCACATGGCACAATCCCACATTGACAACATGGGAAGTCCTTTTGACTTCCCACAAGGTCAATACAGGGAGACCCATGAAAAATATCAAAATGATTAGGGTCAACAAGGTGATCAACATCACCATCACCCTCCTCCACATGACCAGATTCAAGATCAAAACCCAAGCATTTATGAGATCCTCGGTAATGATGATGATCTGATAACTCAAAATGACATAGATGCTACAAAATCTAATAAGGCTCTCATCAAGATGTTGAAAATTCTCCTTGCAGAAGATAAAGAGAAATATTTTCTAGAATTGGCAAACCAAGGAGTTAAGCTACCCCTAGAGTTCAAAGTTGAAACACTTGTGACTAAAGAAGAAGAGACTGAGACTACCAAATTGCAAAAGATGATTCAAGATATGCAAAACCAAATTATCCAACTTGTAAAGGATAAGGAAAAAAATGCACAACAATTCACGATCGAGAGCATCTGTCCTTTTCCTTTTGATAGGAGTCTTCATATGCCACCTTTTCCCAAGGGTGTGGAACTCCCTAAGAATGATAAATATCTGGGTACCATCGATCCTCAAGATCATCTAAGAGAATTTGGGGCCCTATCTATGGAGTTCATTCATGATCAAAATTATTTAATGCATCTCTTTCCCAAAGGTCTGGGTGGACCTTCCATGGAGTGGATTTCTTGACTACCCACCGACATTAAGACATTTGACGAGATTGAAAATCTCTTTATCCAGCATTATTCTCACAACATACAACATCCCGTCAACATTAGGGACCTTTCCAATCTCAAGCAGAGACAAGGGGAGCCATTCCTGACATTTCTCTAGAGATGGAGACAGATTTTCACCAAGTATCCTCGTAAAATACCCGAATCTGAGAAAATTGAAATCTTCTTGGACAATCTCACTCCTAGTTTTGGGTATCAAGTACAGCTTCAAGGTCCCCTCAATTTTGACATCATGATTAAGAAATCTGTGAGGATAGAGGCATTTATGGTTAAGAAAGGGGAATTGACTTTGCACAAAGAAAACAAAAAAGGTTCCTCCTCTTCCAACAAAGATAAAGGGAAGTTTTTAAACAAGAATAGAGACATTGTGAATGATGGAGTGGTCGATAATGTGACCCCGGATCCTTCAAAATTAGTTTTCAATCTTACTTCTAGACTAAAAGCAATCAAAACTACTGAAAAGGCTCCAAAAAATACTCAACCGTCTTCCAGATTCTCTAGAAACAAACCTTGGGCCTCTCGACCCAAGCGTGAATTCACTTCCTTGGGAGAACCGCTTGATATAGTTTACAATAATTTGGTGCAAAATCAGGTTCTAACTCCTTTGGAAAAGCATCCATATGATCTATAATCGTGACCCCATTGGTTGAATGACAACGTATACTATGACTATCACCAGAACAAGGGTCATAAGACTTATACTTGTCTTCAGTTGTGGCATAAGGTCCAAGATCTAATTGATAATAGTGATATTGTTGTGGATAATCATAATAAGAATTTAGATCACTAGGAATTTAAAGATCCCTTTCCTCCTTATGAGAAAGGTAAGTCTTCCAACACTAAGAACAACAATGCCAAGGTTAACTACACGCATACCACTAATGACAATAACATCAACACGATCAACCCTGTCAAAGTTGAGTATTGTGATGTGATTACTATCAAGGGGAGTGGGGATGCTCCTAAGCCTAAGACCCCATTTGTCTTGAGAGGCCTTGAGTTTCTCTCATCTAAACCTAAATCTTCCCAAGATTGTGCAAATGTTGTTACAAGATCCCGTGCTAAGATCACTCTCAAGGGTCCTGACCCTCCTGCTACTATATCCGCACCAAAGTAACCCACAAATAAATTTGTTGTTGGCCCTACCAACAAGACCACAAAAATGGTCCCACACACCTCCTACTACTAATTATAGCATTCTTGAGCAGCTGCAAAGAACCAATGCTCAAATAACCATCTTTGAGTTGTTGAAGATCTTGTCTGTTCATAGGCAGATTCTGGATAAAGCCCTCACAGAGGCTAACATCACCAAAGACATTAATCTTGATCAGTTTCAATCTATAGTGGGTCACTTGACTTCACTGCACTATCTTTCTTGCTCAGAAGAAGATGACCATTTGGTCAGCCACCCGCACAATGCCCCTTTGCATATAGAGGTCATGATTGGCTAAAAACATGTTTGCCACATCCTTATTGATAATGGTGTTGGCCTCAACATCTGCTCTACTCACTTTCTCACTTAGCTAGGCTATGATGAAGATTGCATAGATTCCCATAAGAAAATTACTATCAAAGCCTATGATGAAGAAGAAAGAACATCTAAAGGTTTAGTTGTGCTACCTATTCGGGTTGGACCTGTTGAAAGAGATGTCACTTGTCAAGTGTTGGACATTCCTCTCACTTATAAAATCCTATTGGGAAGATCATGGATCCATGAAATGCAAGCAGTTCCCTCTACATATTATTAGTGCATCAATTTTCCTTTCCATACTGTAGAAGTGACAGTTCCTGCTAATATGGGCTATTATTGTAATACGCTCACACAATCAGCTGATAGTTTTGTTCCTACTAATAGAGAACCCATAGAATTCTATGATGCCAAGCTTAGAGACATGGAATAGACTTTGAAAATCAAAGACATAGGCATGGGAGGGTATCAAATAGAACTTGTGCTATCATTAGCAGCTCTACCTCTGTCTCCTCATTCTTATGAGAGACTTTCTGAGAACAATAAATCTTCTACTACTCCTCCTAAAATAGTTTATGATGGTGCCTTTGTACAAGCTTAAACACTATTAGAAGATGAAGATGAGGAAAGAGTTGTTAAAGCTTGGCTTTACAAAGGAAAGGACATATCTAAATAGACCACCCTAGCTTGTGAACAAGATCCCAATAGTGAAGGTCTTAAAATCATGAAAAGCTTTGGATACAAAGGGAGTGGTCCAATAGGGATGAATGGTAATGGGCTAGTTGAACCTATTAAAGCTATGAGTTGAAGAATGAAAGATACAATTGGTTTAGGCTTCAAGAAGATCCTGTTCCATCTAGGGATTAACAAATTTGTATCTATATCTAAACCTAGACCAGAACTAGAACCTGAGGGCACAACTACAGTTGACACCACAGAGGGTAGCTCTGACGAGGATTACTTTCCTTATCCTATTCCTCTAGATCTAGCAACATTCTTTGCTAATCCAAATGATGTCATAATACATGTCAATACAGCCAAGGCTGGCAGTGACTCCAATGGCACTATTCCATTCAATTCTCTGATATACGAACAATGGAAAGTGTTACAAGAAATTGGTTTCCAGGGTGAATGATACATACCATCACAGTTTCAAGAGCAGTTTGCGCAATAATAGGCTGGTGTCACAAGAACTCTCAAACCTTCATGTTGCAAACATCCCAGTCAATGTTCAGACATAGATTCCCATGAGTATGAGTTTGACAGTCTTTCAGAAGGATCCTTTGACAAGAATGTTGATACTACACATACATCTGAAAACCTTCTCGACATAGATAAAGGTTCTAGTGTAAGGTCTAATAAGTTTGATTCCATAGATGTTAACATTTCTTCTACTATGCTCTCTAGGATTCAAATGGATTTGAATACACCTTTGGATGAGATTGCTCTAGGCCTTAGCTTACTAGTCCACGCTTTCGATGATTATACCGTGAATGCACTTGAACATGTCACTTCTCTCACACTCCAACATCCTGAGCTAATAGATTGGAATTCCCCTGCCTCATCACACAAAGTCCTCACATTCTAGAATGACTATGCTCTAGCCTGTTATCTCCATACTGTTGAACCTATAACATCCTCCACTAGCAAAGATAGTGTCAGCATGATCGAAAGTGATATCAAGTATCTTAGTCATAAAATCAAAAGAAAAAAATAGGCGCTCTGACGATGAAAACAACATTGTGGTAGTGTCAGAGCTAAAAAAGTAAAAAGAATGGACATATCCAAAGGTGAAAACCTCTCTAAGGCACCTGAGGATGAGATACTTGATGTGCTTCCAAGTCATTTCTAGTAATGATCATTGGTGCTAATTGAACTGACTCAGCTAGTAAATTTGGGTATAGAAGAACATCCACACATTATTCATGTGTCCAAATCATTGTCTACAGAAGAACTCAAAGAATTCACAAATTTCTTCAAAGAGAAAAAGATAAACTTTGCATGGACATACTCTGACATGCCTGGTGTAGATATTGATCTTATCGTGCATCACCTGTCAATAGCTCCTGGAGTAAAAACAGTCAAGAAAAAACTCAGAAAAATGCATCCACATGTGCCTCTACTTGTCAAGGAAGAATTAGAGAAACTCCTAAAAGATGGGTTCATCTAAGAAATTGACTATGCATAATGGATCTCCAACATAGTTCCAGTGTCAAAGCATGACAAATCTATCAGAGTCTGCACAGACTTCAGGGACTTAAACAAGGCATGTCCAAAAGATGACTTTCCACTACCCAACATTGATATGATTGTGGATATGACAGCAGGGTACAAAATGTACTCCCTAATGGATGGTTTCTTTGGCTACAACCAAATCAAAATTGTGCCAAAGGACCAAGAAAATACTACTTTCACATGTGCATGGGGAACTTTCTGCTAGAATGTTATGCCTTTTGGTCTCAAGAATGCTGGAGCCACGTATCAAAGAGTAGTCACTACTATGTTTCATGATATGATGCACAAAACAATGGAGGATTATGTTGATGACACCCCTGCTAAAAGCATGGACAAGAAGGCACATCTTATTGATCTAGGCCCTATACTGGATCATATGGAAAATTTTAGACTACGTCTCAATCATAAGAAATATGCATTTGGAGTAACTTCTGGAAAATTTCTTAGTTATATCATCTCCAGAAAAGGTATTGAGGTGGATCCTAAAAAGGTGCAAGCTATCATGGAAATGCCTCCACCTCATAATATCAGTCAAATGAGTGGTCTTCAAGGTTAGCTCCATTCTATCTAGTGCTTCATCTCATAGCTAGCTAACAAGTCACAGCCATTTACTAAAACTCTACATAAAGGTGTGACCTATGAATGTAATAAAGAATGTAAACAAGGTCTTCGACAAATCAAACAATATCTGGCTAATCCACCTATATTAATGCCTCCTATTCATGGGAAGCCATTAATCTCATACATCTTAGCTACAGAAACATCTTTGGGTGCTCTATTGGCCCAAGAAGATCAAAACAATAAAGAAAGAGCAATTTATTACATCAGTAGAACGTTGGTCTCCTACAAAATGAATTATTTTGTCATTGAGAAAGCTTGCTTGGCAGTAGTGTTCGCTTCCCAGAAATTATGGCATTACATGCTTTCTCACACTACAAGGCTCATTGCAAAAATTGATCCATTAAATTACTTACTAAACAAAGCTTCCCTCATGGGTAGATTAGCTAAGTGGGTCATGATACTCAGTGAATTTGACATTGAGTATGTGGAAAGAAAATCTATCAAAGGGAAAGCAATTGTAGATCAGTTGGCTGAGGCACCTATTGCAGACTATCAACCATTAAGGATTGAGTTCATAGATGAGTCCATCATGCTTCTCACACATCAGGCATGGATCATGTTCTTTGATGGATCATTCACCCAGCAGGGGTCAGGTGTCAGAATCTTGTTCATTACACCTCAGTGATATTCATTACCAAAGGCTTACAAAATGTTGTTTCCTTGCACAAATAACACTGCTGAGTATGAAGCCTTGATTAATGGATTAAATATCACTATTGAATGGCATGTTGATGAGCTAAAGGTATTTGGAGATTCACAGTTGGTTATCAATCAGGTGAATGATATCTACCAAACAAAAGATGAAAAATTGGTGCCTTATAAAAAGATGGTTGATGATCTCAAGAAATACTTTGCACACATTACTTTCCAACAAATTCCAAGGGAAAATAATAAATCAGCCGATGCCATGGCTACTCTGGCTTCTATATTACAAATGCCACAAAATGACTTCCAACATGAATTCCTAGTGGAGATGTTATGCTACCCTGCTTATAATTCCCCTATATCCCAGATGATCTATTTAGTCATTGGACATGACTCATCCTGCTACCACCATATTTACTCCTACCTTCATGACCACATCATTCTAGACACTTACACCTAAAATGAGAAATTTCACTTAATCCACAGTGCTTCATGGTTTGTCATCATAGCTAACGACTTATATAGGTGAGGTCTAGATGGTATCGTCCTTAGGTGTTTAGAACCTGATGAGTCCAAGCGTGTGTTAGTAGAGGTGCATGAAGGCATCTATGGGTCTCACTCAAATAGCCTAACACTAGCTCACAAAATTATTAGAGTTGGTTACTATTGGTCGGATATGGAGAAAGAAGCTACACAATTTGCTAAATCTTGAAAACAGTGCCAACTTCATGGAAATCTAATCCACGCTCCTACCAAGGATCTCATTCCTTTCATCAGCTTTTGGCCATTTCAGTAGTGGGCCTTTGACTTGGTGGGTCAGATACATTTGTCTTCTTCAAGGGGACATAAATTCGATCATTACTACTACAGACTATTTTACCAAGTGGGTTGAGGTAGTGCCTCTCATCGTAGCTGATGGTAAGTCTGTGGCCATGTTTATATTAAACTACATCATCTACAGATATGGCACACCCTCATCAATAATCACTGAAAATGGGGGGGAATTCCAAAACAAGGATCTAAAATAATTATGCACTAAGTTCAAAATTATTCAGCACTGCTCTTCTATCTATTATCCCAAGGGTAATGGACAGGCAGAAGCTTCAAATAAGACTATTCTCAAGATCTTACACTGCATAGTACACAAATCTGGATGAGACTGGCATCTCTAGATTAATCTGGCTTTATGGGCTTACCACACCAGTATATAGACACCAATAGGGGCCACGCCCTTTGCTCTAGTTTATGGTGCAGATGCAGTGCTTCCTATTGAGGTTGAGATTTCTACCTTGCAAGTCTCTATGAAGGGCCTCATTACTGATGATGATATTAGAATATCTCAGCTTCAAGAGCTAGAACTACTAGATGAACGTCGAAAAGTGGCATTTGATCATCTCTAAGAATATCAGAAGAGAATATCTAAAAGCTACAATAAGAAGGTCAGACCAAGGGAATTCCAAATGGGTGATCTCGTCTTGAGAGAGAACCCCAAGAATCAACAACAGTGGGTCTAGAAAGGAGAATTTGAACCAAACTGGCCTGGTCCATATGTTATCACTATAGTATTTGGGTCTGGCACTTAACAACTCTCTACCATAGAGGGAGAATAGCTCAAAGATCCTATCAATGCTCTTCATTTGAAGAATTTCTATAGTTGATATCTATTCTGAATACTCATGTACATACTCTATTCTGAGGAAACCCTAAAAATTGCAAAATATCTTGAAAAAATGACCATCTTAGTGAAAACCTGGCGAACAGGCACTTTGATGTATCTATTATGTTGGTGAAAACCTAATAAATAGGAACCTTGATAATACCAAAAAAAATAAAAATAAAAAAATTAAAAAAATTAAAAAAATTAAAAAAATACAAAAAAATTAAAAAAATTAAAAATACAAAAAAATGAGAAAAAGAGAAAAATGTGCCATTGATGAAAACCTGGTAAACAGGCGTCCTGGTAGAAAAAATAGAATTTCTGCCAAGATGGTGAAAACCTGGTAAACAGGCACCTCTTGTTCCACAATACTCTATCTATCGTGGCATCCTGTGGCTGTCTTGCAGTTTGCTCCCCCGCTTTCCTGCTTTAGGTTGCTTTCCTACTTTAGTTTGCTCGCTCATGCATTCTCTCAGTTATTTTTGAGATTTTTCTAGACTTCACATGGATTAAAACTGGTCACACTCGGAGGCATCTTCCTGGTCTAGGGGGCATTGTCTTATCTTTTGGAGTCTCTCTCCTCTTTGCATCAGTCGCCAATGGTTCTCACTGAGTCTTCCTGCTGATGCCTAGATCTCACATTGATCTTTATACTTGAGAATATTTCTTGCATTAGTCACCAGTGATTCTCACTACATCTGCCTACTATCACTGTACTACTAAGATTTCTCACATCAACTTACTATTTGCATATTTGACATCAATCTGTTATAGTTGGAGTTATACCCAAACACTCTATCTATTGACATTCAGTCTTCGCATGCTTTGCTTTAGTCTGTACATAACTTTCAGTCACTTTTGTGACACCTTAGGTCTTTTCAAGATTCCACCTAACTTGACATGACCCTAGCATCATAACTTGGGGGAAATCCACTTGGATTCATCCTCTCTATATGAGTCAAGTCAGTCATCAACTTTCATTACTTGGGGGCATGGCTCCCCACTTTGATCACATCTTCATTTTACACTTTAGTCAGTAATCTTGTTAGTTTTAAAATGACAACTATCTGCTAGCAGAGACTGGTGTTTGTCAACACCCCAATCAAATAGTGTTTTTCAACACTCTCTTTGGACATATTTGACATCGCAACGTAAAAATCTCTCGATAACAATCAAACACATCACACTCACAAGCACAACAATATTTTTCAACACCCCTAAAACACATGCACATTCATAAAATTTGAAACATGCTGAGCTATGATTGAATCCTTCTTTGTATGTTGTCTTTTCTCATGAATTTCATTGATTTTTTCATTGTCTACTTCTTGTGGGTGTAATTTTGATGATCTTACAGTGTCAAATAAACAAGGAGTATGTGATAAGAGCTTCTTCATTAAGGTGGGAAGGCCTCACATCCCTTGATCTTATTTATTTGTATGCCAAGGGGAGGTTGGAACTATCTCTTTGACTATTATTTCTTTGTTTGTTTACTTGTGTACTCTTACTATATCAAACTAGAAACAATGTTCAGGTCATCTTAACTTTTGTGCCCTAGCGATTACATTCGTTTCCTACATTTTATCTGATGAAAGTCATATTCATATTCTTATGGTTGCATTGGTGCCAGTAAGGATTGTATAGACTCCGATGTTCCAAAACTCGATGATAATAATTATGTGATGATTCCAATAACCAAGTCCTGGGGTTGCATTTAGCTTAGGCTTACATTCGCATTTTAAGCTTGCATAGCAATAATTTTGGTGTTCTCTTCATTGTCTTCTCATACTTTGAAGGTTCTCATCTTTTGTCTTAGATTTCTCTTGACTGCACAAGTGTTTGGTCCTTGCTCTCAATCTTCATTCATATTCTTTATGTTATTAATTTTATGCCCTGCATCCCCGTCTCTACATTTTGTGTGAAAAATGTTGGGTCCCCCTTTTTTCTTTCTACTTTTGGCTCTTGCCTTGTCTTTTTCCTTTGTTTTATTTTCTTTCCTTCTCTGGGGTTTACTTCCCCATGGTGTTGTCTTTGTTTTGGTTTTTCTCTCATGCCTCTAGGACTTAGTCCCAGAGTTGGTTGTGCTTTGTCGAGAGTTAGATTTCAGACTCTGAGATTCTTTGCCATGATGTCTTATTTACGTAAGATGGTATGGTTGCATGGAATCCTTGGGCCCAGAGTCTGGAAGTCTGTCTATCTGAAGTTTGTAGATGGAAAAGGTAACTTGCTTTTACCTTAGGTATAAATAGAAATTACCTGTCATTTTCACAATTGCCGTGATTAAAACACTTAAGCAATTTGAGCGATCTCAGAGCAATTTTACAGTGATTTAGCGAGAATCAAGTGCAAACCATTCCAAGATATTCTAAACAATTATGGGTGGTTTGTGGTGGTAAGTGGTGAACATTTGATGGTAGAGGCTATTGCAGAGCATTTGCAGCATGAGTTCCTTTCCTTTCCCTTCTTCGTTTTCAGGTTGGTGCCTTCTTTCCTCTTAGCTTTCTTGCTTTTTTTTTTTGTTTGGTTTTTGTGGTCTTGTTTTTGTTTGGTGTTGCATTTCATTCTGGTTCGCCACCCGTTGGTGTGTCAGCTCTGCCAGAGGGTTGTCTTCCCTCTGTGCAGATGTAGTATAGCTTGTAGATAATGTGAAGAGTTGTATATGTTTGTACATTTTCTGGTTTTATAAATAGTTTCTTTGCATTTTGTGTATATATGTATATTTGATGTTTATTGTTGTATATCCCTCTACTTTTCATGTATATATCCTTTGAATCTATTGTATTTAATTTATACTCTATGTATATCTATTTGGTAGTCTTTGAAGCTCGCCATGCTACATTCATTTCTGGTTCCTAATTTGTGAGCTTGCTCTGAGTAGAATACTGCCTGGTTGAAACTCGGCTCTAGGCCAGTTTTCAACCAGGTGGTTTTCTCTCTCCTTTGTAAACCAGCCTGCCATTCATTTATGTCCCATGCATGCATTTAAATTTGTCCAAGTGGCCTTCACATTTTGTGTATTCAGATAGTTGGCTCCGTCGGTGTCACCATAACTTCCATTTATTACATACCCACATGGCATCCACATAGGTCTGACGACTCACTTTTTGTAGACACCTTTCAATAGTTGGTTCTCTAGACTCTGGGTCTCTTGTCATCACCCAACCCATGTCTTTCATTTACTAAGTGTGATGAGACTCCCAGGCCTGGGTATCAGTTAAATTTCTAAGTTTGCAAAATATATATATACTTTCTGGGGTTTTTGAACTAAGCTAACCTTTCAAGGAAAGAAGGTGCCACGGTGATAAGATCTATGAACCCCAGAGTTTTTATTTATCAATCCATTCTGATGATTGCCTTTCCTTACAAGTTTCTAGAACAACATACTTTCAACATGTCTAAAGCTTCTGCATCTTCACTACCTGGGAGTCTGGAACTTCCTTCTACGACGGTTACCAGAGTAGTTGTTAGGTCCAAAATGGAGAAGGCTCTAGAGAAACTACCCATGAGCATGAAATATGTAAGGGACAGTGTTATCATGGGATTAAAGATTGAGTCCAAAGTCTAGTTCATTATCGACACTAGCGTCGGGATGTGGCCTAAGATGCAGGCCTTGGTGAAGATGATGTACATTCAACGACAGGCTAGAGATCCATTGGCCATTAAAATTGGGAATTATAGGATTCTTAAGGCAGCTTGCTTCGTGTGTTTGGTGTAGTCACCAGAGCTTATTCTTACACTTGTTGCACACTACAATACATCCATCTAGGCCGTTATGCTCGCAGCCCTGGAACCCACTGGGTATCCTACTCCAATGGTATCCGTCAACCTCGATACCTTCTAGATGGGCTTGGTAATCCCTCAATTTGAAAAACTAGCTGTAGTCACCAGATTAGATGCCTTGGCACAATTTAAATAGTTGGAGGAAGTAGCCTAGATATACATGAACAACCACTGGCTCAAGGCCCCAAAGAGGGATCCCAGGACGATGAAGCTGGAAATCCCTAGGTCTGAATTCAAAGAAAGCATCCAGATGGGGATGATAGCATTATGCCAGGTCTTCAGGCAACCACATGCCTGAGAATTCTCCAGGTGGATGTACTAATTTCTACTTGGTATTAGCATGGGCGGGGAGTATTTTGACTAGACTGCCATAATTTCAAACCATGTGGATTCCAAATTCCTCCAATTGGCCAAAAATAAGAAATTTTATATGACTTCTTATGTTCTTTGGGCCCTGGCACAGCAGTGACCCTACACCAATGGGCTACTCACCGATGACGGACTCAGGGTAGCTCCTGGTCAAAAGGCCCCTTAGGACCATTTTCCATAGATTTAATAGGAGGCCAATTTCCCTAGTTTTTGCTGAGTAAATGATGCTTCATTTGCTACAACCTACTCACACCCACCTGGGATGCAAGATACTTCCTAACTACCGAGGCGATGAATTTTTTCCAGAGCTATGGCCATTATTATATATAGTTTCAACAACATATATACATAAGGGTAATTGGCTTCTCTGGGAAACCCTACTTGTTACCCAAACATTATGGGAACAAGATAATTCTTATAGAATACTGCAAGTAGATAATGGAGCTGCATGCATTCTTCGCCTTGAAGAAGGTAACATATATTCCATTCCCAATCACTTGTGGGAATTATTCATGCAGTCTGGCCACTGCCAAAGAAGTAGATAATGAGCTTAAAAGATATAACTTGGCAGAATTTTACTTAGCGCAGAAGAATTTTGATCCGCGTGGCAAAATTGTGATAGCACTTCCCCGGGCATCAGAGCCCCACCAATACCATATGAAAGACTTCTGGGAAGATTTCTAGGATGACATGGAAGTCCAAGGCTGGCACAACATCAGGATGACCACTGGGATGATGGAAATATTGAAGCTCCAAAGATTTCTGGAGGACTTCTCAGACACTGGCTCCACAGGAGATCCCCAATACAAAGCAAAGGGGATCGATAAGTTATCCCTCCCACCAGTAGACTGGGATGCCCAGGAGGGGCCCATTATTGAATAGTTCATTTGCAACGTGTTTGAATGAAGCCACACTTATTTTAAGAAGGTGTTCCTTGGGAGTGTCTGCTGGGCTGCCCAACCAATACCAAAGTTAACCCCTAGGGTCGGGACTTCTTCACAGGGAGGAGATAAAGGGAAAGGAATAATGGAAACTCTAACTGTGTAAGAAATCCCCATAAAAGAGAAAATAAAGCAATCAGTGGTGGCCTTCCAACAAATGAGGGAGAATTTAAGTACATGGATGGCTACTTCGGTACTCATGACCATACCAATTTGTCCTCCCTCCTCCCCTTCACTAGCGGCCTTTATGGTTAAGGCTAAGGGGGTGGATCTAGAAGAGTAAGCAGTACTAAGGGATGCGGGGCCACCCTTAGTCACTAGGAGAAAGAAGAGGCTTAACCAAAAGCCCAAGGTAGCCAGATCTAGGGATGTCCCAGATCCCACAAGTTGAGATCCTTTCCTCTGACTCCTTGGAACCAGAGAAGGAACCAGAGCCTATTGATGTCCTGACCAATCCTCCCTCGCAGGATGAATTTGATGATGTTTTTACAACAAACAAGCTCAGGAATCTACAAGGGGACATCGAACAAATAGAGGCTGAAATCCAAGCATAGGAAGAAGCTCTAGAACAAGAACCTGCGCGGGAGCAAGAAGAACAGATGGAGGAAGAGAAAGAAATAAAACAAGAGATTGCCTCCAAGGTCCTAGAGATACAGGACATGGGAGTGGAACAATGAAGGAAAAGTGAAAAAGTGGCATCTGCTGGGGGAATCAGACCTTTGGGAGAAACCATAAGCCCTACCACTATGTTCCAAGTGTCACTCCCTGGAACAACATTTGGGCAGGTAATCACTGCGGCCCAAACACTAAATCTTGGCCTGATACCTCCCCCATTGCCAAAAGATATACCAATAGAAGAATAAATCCCAGCAAAAGAGGCTAAGTAATAAGAGGCACAACAAGAGAAAGAAACCCCCAGGGTGGCCGACAAAGACCAAGACATAGCAAAAGATATAGATGACAGGGTGGAAGAAACAAATGTCACCGAGGAAGATGTCACCGAAAAATCAAAAGATGCGGGCAAGGAGCTGGGTGAGACCCATACCACTAAAGAGGAACAGTAGCAAGGTATCAGGGAAGAACCCAAGGAACAAAATTTGGCTAATAATCCACCCTTGCCAACACAATGGTTGCTGGAAACCAAGAAGAGAAAGGCCCCACCGTCTCCCAGAGCTCACCTCTCCCTGGCCGAGATGATGGCTTAGGCCCAAATCCTACCAAAGGCCAAGAAAGCCCAGACGGTTCATACTCTTCAAACTGGGCTAGGTGGAGAAATGGTTGCAGTGATAGAAACACCTCCCCCAGACGCTGACGAAGCAACCGCCAAGGCTAGAGATTATAATATCACAGAGATATCACTGGGGATGAGGGGAAAATAGGGTGAGGTAGACCTGTTGAAGGAGGCGGCTAAGGTGGTAGAGGCCCATTACGAAAATGAGGCCCAAAGGCTCAAGGTCAAAAAGGAAAAAATACAAACCTCATGGGGTTGCTAACTGAGCTGGCTCGACCTATTAGTGCTATTCCTTTGGAGGCCTCCATGTCTGATGCACCACTACTGCAAAGTGACATAGATTCATTGCGGGCGATGAAGAAGAAGGCCCAGGCACTCGATGAGTGGATTTCTCTAGAGGTAGGAAATGTCTTGCATTTCTTGTGTCCACCCTCCTGGACTTATATGCAGCTCGGCATGTCTTACATCAAGCCAAAAACATTGTCAACATATGGGAGGGTGACATTGAGAATTATGAAGCATGGAAGGTAGAATTTGAAGAAATCTTCGGCCTTGGGGAGGAAGTGGTTTCTGAGTCTAGGAATTTGGGGGAGGAGTCATTTGATTTTGTGAGAACCCAGAACTCCATACTTGACCTCACATTGTGGGTAATCAAGCAACTGGTGGGGAATCTATGGGAGAAAATCAATACAATGCAATATTCTTTTCATTTATATGTCTTTCGTTACGAAGGTCTCCGGAGCTGACCCATACAGCACTGATACTTGCATGATGGAGGAATATGTCTTGGGGAAGTTTGATGAACTGATGGAATCAAGGTATGAATCCCCAAAAGGAGTAGATGGTGCCCAAATTATGATAATAACTTGTATGGTACTCAGTGGTCATGATGCAGTGAAAATGGCCGATGAATTTAAAGGAATGTTTCAGAACTGGGGGAACAGATTGAGATGGCTAAGTACCAGCGCGCTGGCCTTAAAGAGGTTGATGAAGATGGAATCTCCCATCTCCTCCAGACCTTCAACAACAATAAGGAACAATTAAGATTCTCTAGAGGCTAGAGAAAACCCAAGTATTTTGTATTCTTTATTCTTTCAGAACATAAGTTCCTGGATCCCGGAGTTTTGGATCCCTATATTTTGTATTCTTTAAAGGGACCTGTGTCTCGGTCCCCAAGGCCGACTGGTCACTTTCAAGTAGTTAATAAAGGTTGTCAAAGGTTGTCAAAGGGCAGATAGCTACATCGAGGCATGTCAAATCAACAATAGGCTTTTTGATAGATGATCTTCTTGAGGTGCCGCTTCAGATGTACATATGGTGCATTGGAGACAGGGTGCCACATTTCCCATTTATGAGGCATGTAGCCTCGATCCCCAAGGGATCAAATTTCTTCCTTCTCCTTACCGGCTCTCTTCTCAAGGCTGATTCTTCTACTCCATTCTCTTGTCTTATTCTTTTGACATGTCAGACCTTCTCCGTCTCGAGGTCTTTTGTAAAGTGGTGCAGGTAGTATTAGCCACTAGATAATATATTTTATGGAAAGATGTAAAATAGGGTTAGGGTAAGGGTTGGAAGAAAAATGTGTATAAATAGCAAGTCTGGCCTTATTCCAAGGGTCAGTAAAATTGATGATTTTGCAGTCCATAGTAATAGAGAAGCAGTATTTTCATTTCAGTGGCCAAGCTCAATGGTCCTTGGTCTTTAAGCTTTTAGTAGTTGGATGCTCCCTTGGAGCTACCATTGTACCACGCACCAGTGCTTGCTTGAGGGAATGTTAATGAAGAGGAGATGGTTCTTGCAATGACATTGTTGGCACTTTGTCTTCTAAGTTAATGGTATTTTATGCTTAATGTTCTTCATGTCTTCTACTTTGATACTTTAAGTAGATTAACGACCTCCTTTCCCTTGCTACTGATAAAATATGAACTTATGGTTATGTATTTCTTTGATATTTATTGTAGTATATCAGAGAATTATCAATGTATTGAATGGTTAAGCATAACTATAGGTAGATGAAATATTTCTAACCCTGTAGGATCTTTTTCAATTTATTTGCTAAGATTAGAATGCTTGGAGAAACCCCACCTTCCTGAATCCCCAGAGAGAATGAGTGGAAGAAACTAGCTATCCCCCTCAAAAATAGTCGCATCTCCCAACTGAGCCCTGCACCATCAAGACCCAAATCTCAGGTGCTTGGAGGCCCAGGGAATCTAATTTCCCTGAATAACCTTTGCAGGTGAAGTTGGTCAGTACCCTGGTACCCGGTGACAACTTACACATGTTGGCAGACCTGGTCACCAAAGTCCCGTCAATAGAAACTGGCACTAGAAGGAGGGCATGAAATCGTCCCCCTCTCGAGATTCTGATTTTACATCTCCTAAGGGTTCCCCAAGCCATAGTTGTAGGAGTCAAGCCTTCAGTGGGATTGGGTCTTTCTCCCCAGCAAAATTTGAGAGAATCCTTAGGTCAGCCCCAAACCCTGAAAGGTTTGTCAAACTTGAGCCTCCTGCTCAAAAGAAATGGACCCTAAAAACTACACCAGCCACTATTATCTGGGGGTCAAGTGTACCTCAGAATATCCAAATTTCCCATACAGTCCTAGGAACCAGTGTTCAACCTACCCAAAATTTAGTTCCCCAGATGGCTGCATACTTTGGTAACACCGGGTCCCCGATGGGAACTTTCTCGAGCATAGAAAATGATTTACCCTCACACCCGGAGAAGATTTTCCCACGATATGAGTACTTAGGCTCACAAACCATGAAAGAAAAATTACAGGCATACAAGGATGCCATGAATCGACACTAGATTTAACATGAGGATGTTGTGACCTGAATGTTTCCCTTGTCCTTAGGATAGGTTGAATTGAACTGGTACCTAAACCTTCTTGCCAACTCCATCAATAGTTGGTAGGATGTCTTCTTGGCTGCCTTTCACATACATGTTGACCCAGCTTGGTCCCATAGCCAGTTCATCTCCATTAGAAAGGAACCCAATGAACCCCTTGCAACATTTGACCACCAGTTCCAACGCGCCTTAAAGTGGTGCATGGGTCCTTTCATTCCATCCTGGGAAGTAACTATATAGACCTATCTCAACACAATGGACCCTTTTGTTGCCACTCTCCTTTGGAGAACAACCACCGTGGGAGACCAGGACACTTTGGCAAAGGTTTACAACCTAGCCTTAGAACTGTCCCGTGGCCTCAACAAGTCCCCAGGTTGGATTGGGCAGAGCACACCCTTTAACATGATCCCCAGTGGGACTATGTATGCTAGGGGATATAACCCCAATCTGGAAATGGGTGCCCTCACAATGGCCATGAATCCCCTTCCACAACCGATAGAGAAGCCAACATAGTACATTTATCCTTCATAGACTCAAGCAATATCAGGTCTAGAAATATTCCCTTAGAATCAGTCATAGCAGGTACAATAACCTCAAACACAACCACTTGGAGTGCCCTTCTTTCAATCATCTATGGCTGGAGCATTATCGCCCTCGACTCTTGCAAATACTGCTACTTTCCCATGAAACCAACAACAACCATCACATTGTGATGCAAACACCTAGTTGACCACCAAGGTTGAATCCCTTTGGTGAATGTTATCCACCCTGACTATGGACATGGGTCAGCTGAAGCCAGGGTCCTATGCACCACAGAATTCTAATTCCCAAACACGGAATATTTTCTCTAGCCAACGAAACAACAATGTCGGGGTAAGAAACTTCAACAATGGGCCTTGGCCCAATCAATAGTAATGGAACAATAATGTGAACACTGGAGGCCCACCTCCAAACCAAAATACCAATCAAAGTGGTGTTAGACCATCAAATTTCACACCAGTCATAGACTTCCAGCCCATGACCAATTGGTGTAGATTTCATGACACATACTCCCACAACAAGGTTAACTGTGCTACACTAGAGAAGGTCATTATGATCTCCCAGCTAGACAGACAACAATCACATGATGCTACTCCCCTAGAGCCTCCTGTGCAAGAGTCAACTCACAGTGTGTTCACCTGTGAGACCATCTTCTTCAAATCCTCTGGGGAAGATGAAGAAGAATCTAAATTGCAGGGATTCTTTCATGAATCAATCCCAGCCTTTGAGGCCAATGCCTTCACCAACCCACGAACTCCATACAATACTCAAAGCCAGGCTGGTAAAGGACTAGCTTACATGTCAACACCTCCCACCAAGGATACTCCTTCCTGGGATAATACAACTGATTAGCCCACCCTTCTAAAAGGTTCTAGCTCTAACCAAGCGAAAGACCTAGCTGAGGGAAGCCACCAATTCTTGGGAGGAAGATTTGACATTACAAAGGTGTTAGAACAAGCCACCACCTCAATGACCTTGATGGAGGTTTTTCTAAACTGTCCTGAGCAGAAGAAGTCTCTTCTGAAGCTCTTGGGAAAATCAAAAGTCATAGTCACCCGCCCAAGGCCATCCCTTTTGAGGATGCCAACGCGGGTATCTTCCAGGGAGACAATGAAGATCCTCCCTTCCTACTAGACTTGAATATCCAAGGCAAAAATATACACAACTTCCTAGTAGACTCTGGAGCTTTGGGAAACATCATGCCCTTATCCATATGCCAGAAGCTCAGATTTTGTCCCACCCCATCTAATGGAACAGTGATTCAATTGGACAAAACTACTATGAAAATGGTAGGAGAATTGAAGAACGTCTAGATACAGCTTATCCAGGATCCCAAGATAGCTAGCATAATCGACATCCAAGTGGTGGACATTCCAGAGACTTATGGGATGTTATTAAGTTAGAGTTGGTCTAAGTCCTTGAATGGGTATTTTTTGACTGACTTCTCCCATTTATGGCTCCCATGGGAAGGAGAGTCAAACAAGATTTGGGTTGAAAGTGAACCCCGGATGAAGCAGGCCCTTACCAAATTCAGGAGGGCTAATGAGGTCTTCTTCTTTGAGAATTCCCTGGGGGTGTACCAACCCTTTGAAATCTTAACATTTGATTTCACCCCCGGGGAGGATCCCATAGTTCTACAGAGAACCCAAGACCTAAAAGAAAAGTTGAGGGTTGAGGTTGACTCTCAGGGTGTCGCAGCCACCCCCGCCACACTCTTATCTGGTACTTGGTGTTGAATACACTATCCAAAGCATCCAGAGCTAGAGTGTGAACCTTGCCTTTCCATCGCTACTTGACACATTGACACCTTTCAAAATAAAGAACATGCAGTTGATCCCCTAGAACCCAGAATTCCTATTGGAAGTGCCTCTTCGGTGTGATTTCCTTGGGAACCTCAATTCCAAACCCCTCTGGAGGTAAACCTCACCCATACGCAGACAGTGTGGGAGGAAGCTCCTCCCAAATCTCCCAAAGGCAATCCCAAGACTGCTCCCGCTCCCTAGCTCTGAACTGCAAATAATGATTTATGGACCCTTAAGTTCGACAGGTCCTAGTCAAAACAATGCTATGGGGCTAGAGTAGAATTAATCAACCCATGAGGAAAATCCTTCCTCGCATCCTACAGACTACAGTTTAACTGCACCAATAATGTTACAGAGTATGAGGCTTTGGTCCTTGGACTCTTATTTGCATTGAGGAAAGGAATCACCCGCCTCCAGGCTTTAGGTGATTCAGAGTTGATTGTCAAATAGGTTTGGAGCCAGTATACATGTCATGACAAAAGGTTGGCTACATATTGCAATCGAGCATGGAGCCTTATTGAATATTTTAATGCCTTTGACATTGATCTTATTCCCCAGTGATGAAATTATGTCCCGGATGCCCTCACTGTCTCTGCCAGCACACTTGAGCCCATGGCCAGCTCGCGACTCTAGAGATTTTTAGTTGAGATGATCCCCACCCTGTCCATCCTAGATAATGTCACCCACTTTCAGGTTTTTGAGGACGATCAACATATCCTATCTTTCATGGCCAATGTTACTGTCTTTAAGGGCTAGATAGTGGAGGAACAAGACCATGATGATACTGGACATGGTGATGAAGATGATGGGATCATGGACCTACCCACTAACACCATCTCGAAGGGGATGGTCACACTTGAATGAATCTTTGACTCGGACCCTCAGGGCTAGGAAAAGATGTCATCCTCCTTGAGGGAGGAAAATTTGAGAAAGTAAACATTGGCTAGCCCAGTGAAGAAAAGATGATATACATTGGCACCTCCTACTCCCCTACGGAGAAAGAGAAGATTCTCGCAATTCTATGAGAATACATAGACATAATCGCATGGGGATATGAGGATTTGAAAGCATATGACACATCTATTATGACTCATACCATCCCCCTAAAACCTGATGCTAAGCCTTTTCGTTAAAAGCAATGACTGACCAACCCACTGATCGAACCTCTAATTCATCAGGAGGTGGAGAAATTGTTGTCAGCCTAAATAATCTTTCTGATCCGGCATACTACATGGGTTGCCAATTTGGTCCCTGTGAGAAAGAAGAGTGGAAAAATATGCCTTTGTGTGGATTTTCAAAACTTAAACAGGGCCTCCAAGAAAGATAATTACCCTCTCCCCTCGTTGGATGAGGTGTTGCAGATAGTGAATAGATTCCAAATGATGTCATTCTTAGATGGGTACTCTGGATATAACCAAGTCATGGTTAAGTACAAAGATAAAGATAAAATGATGTTCACCACCAAGTGGGGAATGTTTGCATATAGGAGGATGCCCTTTGGCTTGATTAACATAGGGGCCACATTTTAAAAGGCCATGGACATTGTGTTTGAGGGCCTCATGAATCGGTACATAATCATCTACATGGATGATTTGACCATCTTTTCCTGGGACAGGCATGACCATTCTCCCCATCTCACTCAGACTTGTGAGAGGTGTCACCAATATGGAATATCCCTCAACCCCAAGAAGTGCATATTCAGGGTCACCAAAGGCAAGTTTCTTGGGCATATTGTCTCTGAGAAGTGTATATCCATTGACCTTGAGAGAGTTGAAGCACTGCTAAACTTATAGATGCCCAGCAGCAAGAAAGAGATGTGGTCTTTCTTTGGAAAGATCAACTTTGTCTAGCGGTTCATCATTAGATTCATCGAGATAGTCAAACCACTCAACGAGATGATGAAAAATTATACCAAAATTGAGTGGAGTCTTGAAGCAAAGTGGGCATTCACCCAGATCAAATAGACGATAACTGAGGCACCTATCATGGCTAGTCCAGACTACTCCCTTCCATTTTACATTTACTCCTTTGCTTCACCGCATTCAGCCATGGCAATATTGACTCAAAAGTTCAAAGGGGAAGAATGACCCATAGCTTTCATCAGCTCCTCCTTCAAGAATGCTGAATTCTGGTACTCACCATTGGAAAAGCAGGCCTTTGCTCTTGTTCACACTGTGAAGAAATTCTGACATTATATTCTCCGGAGCAAAGTGCATGCTATTCTCCTAGACCAGGCTATGAAATCCCTACTGATACAGAGAGAATTGGGTGAAAGAGGGGGAAATGGATGGCCATCCTCCAAGAATATGATTTGGAAATGTAGCCCATGAAGATAGTCCAAGGCCAGGGACTAAGTCAAGCGATGGTAGAAGAGACCCCCCACATAGAATGTCAAACCTACATGGTGGAGTCTATCACTTGAGACCTATGGTATACCGATCTGGTATACTTACTACTAAACAAAAAATGCCCAGAGGGGTTACCTCCCAGCAAAGATCATGCTCTATAGATGAAAAGCGCTCACTTCATGATCAAAAACTTTGTGCTTTACCACAAGAACTACGAGGGAGTATACCTTCGGCGCAATGACAGAGACCAAGCTACAAAGATGGTCAATGAACTCCATGGGAAATTTGGGACTAGGCATGGCTTAGCCGATGCCACTGCCCATCAGATCCTCTGGGTTGAGTATTATTGGCCCTGTATATTTAAAGATGTTTACACTCACATTCGAAGATGCCACAGTTGCCAAACCGCAGCACACCGTGATCGTAATCTGGCTATGCCTTTACAACCAGTCTTCGAGGCTAGGCCCTTCACCCAATGGGAATTTGATTTCATTAGGGAAATCAACCCCAAATCATCTACCAACCACCAGTACATCCTAACTGCAACCGATTACTGCACCCGATGGTCTGAAGCTATACCTTGCAAGAACAACACGGTAGATGTAGTTATTAAATTATTGGAAGAAAACATCGTCACAAGATTTGGAATGCCCTTTGTTTTAGTATGTGACAATGGTCTAGAATTTTCTTTGACACAATTACTTAAATGGACCTACAATCAGAAGATCACTCTAAATTTTTCCAGCAACTATTACCCCCAGGGGAACGATGTTTCCAAATCTACGAATAAAAAATTACTTGAAGTGACCAAACACCTACTAGAGAAGAATCCCCGGGATTGGCACCAAAAGTTGAGATTCACCCTCTGGGCGGATTGCATTCAAATTAAGGTCACCCTGAGAACGTCCCCATTCCATCTGGTTTATGGCCAGAACCCAGTATTCCCAATCAACTTACAAATCCTAGTCTTGTAGTTTATGCAGGAATTCAACAACCGGAATAACATCATGGAGGTTAGGCTCCTAAATCTAGTGTAGATGGAGGAACAGTGAGATGCAGCCCTTGAACATTTCACACATCATCAAGAAATGATAAAGAGATGGTTTGACCATAGGGCCCAATACAAGGCCTTTCAGATTTCAGACTTGGTCCTGCTATGGGACAAGGCCTAGAAAAAGAAAGGAAAGCACACCAAGTTCCAATGGCTATGGCTCGGACCATACCTAATCTCAAAAATCTATGTGGTAAATACCTACCGCCTTAACACCATGACTGGGGAACTTGTTTGATTGCATATCAATGGGCAGTTTCTCAAACATTATTTCGAATGAGGTTGGTTTACCCAAAAGTTGTATTTTATGTAAATTTCCTTTGCTTGTAAATATTTCTCTCTTGGTGCCTTGTTGGGAGGTACTTTTCCTTGTAAATAGTCTTGTTGGCTGTCCTCTGAGATCGCTATGTTCTTTTGTGTTTTGTTTTTCTCCTCTTCTTCTCAGGTTCTAGCATTTTTTTCTCCCTTTGTGAGGACTGGAATGCTTCACATAATATCTAGCCCCCGGGATGTTGTCTTTAACATGGTGAACTTAAGAATCTGTCGTTAGCATGATGAAATTGGTCCAGTCTCTGGAGTTATTTTGCAATTTTGGTAATTCACCGAGTAATCTTCATCGGGTTTATCTATGGAAGTTTGTTAATTAGTGGAATAAAAAAAATAAGGAACAAGTAATCAGACACATCGAGGGTAGATCGGTTGCACTAAGCTGGTTGACCCAAGTCTAAAATTTTAAAAGATTCTTTCCAAATCTGGAGTTTTCTCCCCCATTCAGCACATAAAGATAGGTGGAAAGGTGAAAGAAGTAGCACCATTAAAATTAGCTAAGCTTAGGCTTGATGGTGAAATAAGTACTTCCCTCCCACCCAGAAACATACAAAATAACAAGGAAAAGGAAATGGGACAAAACTCCGATCTCCGGGAGAAACAAGCAAATCTGATGGCTTCAGGGTCTAATGTACTTAGTACCTCTTCTCTGCTTCTCCCAGAGGTCATTGGCTTAATTTTTTTCTAAAGTACACACTTCACTACTGATGAATAAATCATGGACTAAATCACGTATGGTTCTTAGAGGTTACTCCTTGCAAGTAAGATACTTTGAAGTAAGGATTTGTTCCAGTTTTGCTAACAAGAGATTCTGCAGTTCTCGAATGCGCTAAGATACTTGTCCCAAATAGTTTCCTTTTGTTATGTCCTACATCCCCATCCCTACATTTTGTGTGCAAAATTTTGGGTCCCCCTTTTTGATTTTTTCTTTTGGCTCTTGCCTTGTCTTTTTCCTTTGTTTTCTTTGTTTTCCTTCTCCAGGGTTTGTGATGCAGAGTGCAACGGTGGAAGGTTTGATCTACTGAGACCTTGAGGGTCAAATTGCTCCAAATTGCTAAGGGTTTTACTCAAACATCAAGAAGGATCTCAATCCTTTCTCTGACTATTATACCCCTCTAATAACCCTTAAGAACAATTACAAGATTCAAAAACACACTTTTTGCAACTTTTAACTATGTTTCTTAGACACTTCCCAAAACAGGCTACAAGGCCAAAATTGACAAATTTGGGATATCAGACACAACCCCACACCCAACACAAGATCAATTGATGTAGTATGAAGTTGTTTATCAACCCAAACACTGCCCCACAAGACCAGCTTCTAATCTACTCCAGCACTCCAAGAATCCTCCCAGGTACACAGACCTAATAGGGCCCTAATAGGCTTGGTTTTCAAAGGAAGACCAATGAAATGGGTGCATAGATGAAAGGAAGGTCTTTGGATC
>MU227255.1:1219455-1248091 GCA_018584345.1 Thuja plicata | reverse complement strand
AATGATGATGATCCCCATCATGATTCATTAAGTGGAGATGAGTATGAATATAGTGCCATGTTCATGTAATGCCCTGACTGAAATAGTCTTGAATCAGTGATGTGTTGGTAGTGAGGGCTCTGCACCAGTTTGCTTCCCTGTGGTTTTGTCTTTGTTTTGGTTTTTCTCTCATGTCTCCTAGACCCAGTCCAAGAGTTGGTTGTCCTTTGTCAGGAGCTGGATTCTAGACTCTGAGATTCTTCGCCACGATGTCTTCTTTCTGTAAGATGGTATGGTTGCATGGAATCCCCAGGCCCGGAGTCTAGAGGTCTGTCTCTTCAGAGTTTGCTAAAGGAAAAGGTAGCTCACTTTTAACTCAGGTATAAATAGAAATTACCTATCATTTTCACAATTACCATGATTAAAACACTTAAATAATTTGAGCGATCTCAGAGTGATTTTACAGCAATTTAGCGAGAATCAAGTGCAAACCATTTCAAGCTATTCTGAACAATTGTGGGTGGTTTGTGGTGGTAAGTGGTGATCGTTTGATGGTAGAGGCTGTTGTAGAGAATTTGTGGCATGAGTTCCTTTCCTTTCCCTTCTTCATTTTCAGGTTGGTGCCTTCTTTCCTCTCGGCTTTCTTGCTTTTTGTTTTTTTTATCTAGTTTTTGTGGTCTTGTTTCTGTTTGGTATTGCATTTCATTCTGGTTTGCCACCTGTTGGTGGGTTGGCTCTGCCAGACGGTTGTCTGCCCTTTATGTAGATGTAGTATATCTTGTAAATAATGGGAAGAGTTGTAGATGTTTATACATTTTCTGGTTTTATAAATAGCTGCTCTGCGTTTTGTGTATATATGTATATTTGATGTATATTGTTGTATATCTATCTACTTGTCATGTATATGTCCTTTGGCTCTACTGTATATAATATATACTTTGTGTATATCTATTTGGTAGTCTATCAAGCTTGCCATGCTACATTCATTTCTGGTTCCTAATTTGCGTGCTCGCTCTGAGCAGAATACCGCTTGGTTGAAACTTGGCTCTAGGCTAGTTTTCAAATAGGTGGTTTTCTCTCTCCTTCGTAAACCAGCCTACCATTCATTTATGTCCCATGTACGCATTTAAATTTATCCAAGTGTCCTTTGTATTTCATGCATTTGGATAGTTGGCTCCACTGCCGTCACCATAACTTCCATTTATTGCATACCCACGTGGCGTCCATGTAGGTCTGACAGCTCATTTTTTGGGCACACCTTCCAATGGTTGGTTCTCTAGACTCCGGGTCTCTTGTCATCACCAAACCCATGTATTACATTTACTAAGTGTGATGAGACCCTCGAGACCGGGTATCAGTTAAATTTTTAAGTTTGCAAAATATATATATACTTTTTGGGTTTTTTGAACTAAGCTAACCTTTTAGGGAAAGAAGGCACCATGGTGGTAAGATATCTAGATCCCAGAGTTTTTATTTATCAATCTATTCTTATGGTTGCCTTGCCTTGCAGGTTTCCAGAGCAACATACTTTCAACATGTCTGAAGCTTTCACATCTTCACCACCCGAGAGTCTGGAACTTCCTTCTACGGTGGTTACCAGAGCAGCTGTTAGGTCCAAAATGGAGAAGGCTCTAGAGAAACTACCCATGAGCATGAAATATGTAAGGGATAGAATTATCATGGGCTCAAAGATTGAGTCCAAAGTCTAGTTCACTACCGACACTAGCATTGGGACGTGGCCTGAGATGCAGGCCTTGGTGAAGATGATGTACATTCAACGACAGGATGGAGATCCATTGGCCATTAAAATTAAGAATTCTTGGATTCTTAAGGCAACTTGATTCCTATGTTCGGTGTAGTCACTAGAGCTTATTCTTACACTTGCAACGCACTAGAATACATCTGTCCAGACCGTTATGCTTGCAGCCTTGAAACCCACTGGTTATCCTACTCCCATGGTATCCCTCAACCCTGATACCTTCCAAATGGACTTGGGAATCCCTCAATTTGACAAACCAGCTATGGTCACCAAATCAGATGCCTTGGCACAATTTAAACAGTTGGAGGAAGCAACCCAGATATACATGAACAACCAATGGCTAAAGGCTCCAAAGAGGGATCCCAGGAGGATGAAGCTAGAAATCCCCAGGTCTGAATTCAAAGAAAGCATCCAGATGGGGATGATAGCATTATGCCGGGTCTTCGGGCAACCACATACCTAAGAATTATCTTGGTGGATGTACTACTTTCTGCTTGGTATCAGCACGGGCGGGGAGTATTTTGACTGGGCCGCCATAATTTTAAACCACATGGATTCCCAATTCCTCTAGTTGGCCCAAAAGAAGAAATTTTTATATGAATTCTTATGTTCTCTGGGCCCTAGCACAACAGTGACCTCGCACCAATGGGCTAATCACCGACGACATAATCAAGGTAGCTCCTAGTCAAAAGGCCCCTTGGGACCATTTTCCATAGATTCAATGGGAGGCCAGTTTCCCCAATTTTTTCTGAGTAAATGACGCTTTTGTTTACTACAACCTACTCACACCCACCCGGGATGTAGGATACCTCCTATCTACAAAGGCGATGAATTTGGTCTGGAGCTATGGCCATTATTATATACAGTTTCAACAACATACATACATAAGGGTAACCGGCTTCTTCGGAAACCCTACTTGTTACCCAAACATTGTGGGAACAAGATAGTTCTTTTGGAATACTGCAGGAAGATAATGGAGCTACATGCATTCTTCACCTTGAAGAAGGTAATAAATATTCCATTCCCAATCACTTGTGGGAATTATTCATGCAGTATGGCCACCACAAAAGAAGGAGATAATGAGCTTAGAAGCTATAACTTGGTAGAATTTTACTTAGCGCGGAAGCATTTTGATCCTCATGGAAAAATTGTGATGGCACTTCCCCAGGCATCAGAGCCCCACCAATACAACATGAAAGACTTCTGGGAAGTTTGTCAGGATGACATGAAATTCTGAGGATGGCACTACGTCAGGATGACCACTGGGATGATGGAAAGATTGAAGCTCTAAAGATTTTCGGAGGACTTCTCAGATGCCAGCTCCATAGTAGATCCCCAATATAAAGAAAAGGGGATTAATAAGTTTTTCCTCCCACCAGTAGACTGGGATGTCCAAGAGGGGCCCATTATTGAATATTTCACCCGTAACATGGTCAAATGAAGCCACGCTTATTTTAAGAAGGTCTACCCTGGGAGTGTCCATCGGGCTACCCAGCCAATACCAAAGTTAACCCTAGGGGCCAAGACTTCTTCATAGGGAGGAGATAAAGGGAAAGGAATAATCGAAACTCTGACTATGCAAGAAATCCCCATAAAAGATCAAATAACACAATCAGTAGTGGCCTCCCAACAAATGAGGGAGAATTTAATTACATAGCTTTCTACTCTGGTACTCATGGCTGGACCAATTCATCCTCCCTCCTCCCCTTCACTAGCGGCCTTGATGGTTAAGGCTATAGGGGTGGATCCAGAAGAGAAATCAGTTCTAAGGGATGTGGGGCCACCCTTAGTCACTAGGAGAAAGAAGAGGCTTAACCAAAAGCCCAAGGAAGAGCCAGATTTGGGGATGCCCCAAATCTGACAAGTTGAGATCCTTTCCTCCAACTCCCTAGAACTAGAGAAGGAACCAGAGCCTGCTGATGTCCCAGCCAATCCTCCCCCACAGAATGAATTTGATGATGTTTTTACAACCAACAAGTTTGGGAATCTACAAGGGGACATCGAGCAAACAGAGGCTGAAATCCCAGCACAGTAAGAAGCTCTAGAACAAGAACTTGCACGGGAGTAGGAAGAACAGATGGAGGAAGAGAAAGAAATAGAACAAGAGATTTCCTCTAAGGTCCTAGAGATATAGGATGCAGGACTGGATCAATAAGGAAAAGTGAATAAATGACATTCGCTTGGGGAACTAGACCTTCGAGAGAAATTGTAACCCCTGCTGCCGTATTCCAAGTGCCACTCCCTGAAATGATATTTGGGCAGGCAATCACTACGGCCCAAACACTAAATCTTGGTCTGATACCTCCCCCATTATTGAAAGACATACCAATGGAAAAATAAATCCCTGAAAAAGAGGCTAAGGAACAAGAGGCACAATAAGAGGAAGAAACCCCTAGGGTGGTCGATGAAGACCAAGACATAGAAAAAGATACAGATGACAGGGCGGAAGAAAGAAATTTCACCAGGGAAGATGTCACTGATGAATCAAAAGATGTGGGGAAGGAGCTAGGCGAGACCCATACCACTGAAGAGGAACAACAACAAGATATCGAGGAAGAACCCAAGGAACAAACTTTGGCTAATAAGCCACCCCTGCCACCACAGTGGTTGCTGGAAACCAAGAAGAGAAAGGCCCCACCGACTCCCAGAGCTCACCTCTCCCTGGCCAAGATGATGGCTCAGGCCCAAGACCTACCAAAGGCCAAGAAATCCCAGATAGTTCATACTCTTCAAACCTATCTAGGTAGAGAAACATTTGCAGTGATAGCAACACCTCCCCCAGATGCTGAGGAAGCAACCACCGAGGCTAGAGATAATAATATCATGGAGATATCACTAGGAAAGAGGGGAAAATAGGGTGAGGTAGACCTATTGAAGGAGGTGGCTAAGGAGGTAGAGGGACGTTACAAAAAGGAGGCCCAAAGGCTCAAGGCAAAAAATAAAAAAATTGTAAACCTCATGGGGTTGCTAACTAAGCTGGCTCAGCCTATCAATTCTATTCCTCTGGAGGCCTCCACATCTGATGCGCCACTACCACAAAGTGACATAGATTCATTGTGGGCAATAAAGAAGAAGGCCCAGGTGATCGATGAGTGGATTGCTTTATAGGTAGAAAATATTTGAGATTTCCTGGTATCCACCCTCCCAGAATTATATGTGGCTCAGCATGTCTTGCATCAAGCTGAAAGCATTGTCAACATATGGGAGGGTGACATGAAGAATTATGAAGCATGGAAGGTAGAATTTGAAGAACTCCTCGGCCTTGGGGAGGAAGTGGTTTTTGATTCTAGGATTTTGTGGGAGGAGTCATTCAATTTTGTGAGGACCCAACACTATAGACTTGACCTCACATTTGGGGTAATCAAGAAACTGGTGGGGACTCTACGAGAGAAAATCAATATAGTGCAATATTCTTTTAATTTATATAAGTCTTTTGTTACGAAGGTCTCTGGAGCTGACCCATTCAACACTGATACTTGCACGCTGGAGGAATATGTCCTTGGGAAGCTCAATGAGCTGATGGAATTAAGATATCAATCCCTGAAAAGAGTAGATGGTGCCTAGATGATGATAATAACTCATATGGTACTCAGTGGTCATGATGCAGTGAAAATGGCCGATGAATTTAAAGGAAATGTTCCAGACCTGGGGGAAAAAATTGAGATGGCTAAGTACTGGTGGGCTAGCCTTAAAGAGGTTGATGAAGATGGAATCTCCCATCTCCTCTAGACCTTCAATGATAATAAGAAACAATAAAGATTCTCTGGAGGCCAGAGAAAACCCAAGTATTTTGTATTCTTTATTCTTTCAGAATGTAAGTTCCCAAATCTCGGAGTTCTGGATCCCTATATTTTGTATTCTTTAAAGGGACCCATGTCCCAGCCCCCAAGGTCGATGGGTCACTTTCAAGTAGTTAATAAAGGTTGTCAAATTTTGTCAAAGGGAAGATAGCTACATCGAGGCACATCAAATCAACAATAGGGTTTCTGACAGATGGTCTTCTTGAGGTACCGCTTCAGATGTACATCTAGCGCATTGGAGATAGGGCACCGCATTTCCCATTTATGAGGCTTGTATCCTCGATCCCCAGGGGATCAAATTTCTTCCTTCTCCTTCCTGGCTCTCTTCTCAAGGCTGATTCTTCTACTCCATTCTCTTGTCTTATTCTTCCGACATTTTAGACCATCTCCATCTCGAGGTCTTTTGTAAAGTGGTGTAGGTAGTACTGGCCACTGGATAATATATTTTATGGCAAGATGTAAAATAGGGTTAGGGTTAGGGTTGGAAGAAAAATGTGTATAAATAGAAAGTCCAGCCTTATTCCAAGGGTCAACAAAATTGATGAATTTGCAGTCCATAGTAATAGAGAAGTAGTATTTTCATTTCAGTGGCAGAGCTCAATGGTCCTTGGTCTTTAAGCTTTCAGCAGTTGGATGCTCCCTTGGATCCCTTATTGTACCATGCACCAGTTCTTTTTGGAGGGAATGTTAATGAAGAGGAGATGGTTCTTGTAATGACGTTGTTGGCACTTTGTCTTCTAAGTTAATGGTATTTTATGTTTAATCTTCTTCATGTCTCCTGCTATAATTCTTTAAGTAGATTAACGAACTCCTTTCCCTTTCTATCGATAAAATATGAACTGATGGTTGTGTATTTCTTTGGTAATTAGTGTAGTATATCAGAGCATTATCAATGTATTAAATGGTTAAGCATAACTATAGGTAGATGAAATATTTCTAACCTTGTAGGATCTTTTTCAATTTATTTTCTAAGTGTATAATTCTTGGAGAAAGCCCACCTTCCTGAATCCCCAAAGAGAATGAGTTGAAGAAACCAGCTATCCCCCTCGAAAATAGTCACATCTCCCAACTGAGCCCCGCACCATCAAGACCTGACTCTCAGGTGCTTGGAGGCCCAGGGAATCTCATTTCCTCAGATAACCTTTGCAGGTGAAGTTGGCCAGTACCCCGGTACCCGGTGACAACTTACACCTGTTGGCGGATCAAGTCACCAAAGTCCCGTCAACAAGTGCCTTTCGTATATTGTGATATCCATTTTCATGATCAAAATCAAAATCTGACACTCCTAAGTAGCTCAAAATAGTGTTTTAAAATTTTGGGACTGATGTGCTCTGACGCTTGTGCAGTCATCTTTCTGACGTCACTTTCTTGTTATAATCATCTCTCACCATCATTTTCTTGGCTTCTACAATCTGTTCAGCAAAAGCCAACTCTAGTCAATTTTGGTCAAACTTGGTCAACTATGGTCAAACCTAGTCAACAAGACCTCTCAATTGCTCTAAATCAATTCTGCCTTCTCTTGATCTATCTCTGAATTCATTTGGAGCTTTTATCTTACTTCTATCTATAATATTTTGCTGTCGACCATATTTCTGTTGTGTCATCTTTCAATTTCGCTCCTGAGGGGGCAGGATGATTGCATCATTGAATCTTTTTGCATCATTTTTGATTCAGTCTGATCTGAATCAAAAGTCCCCATTGCTAGGGGCATCTCATCACTTGGGGCATATTCAGTGTTTTGTACATTATGGTAAAATTGGATATTCCATGATCTTGAATCTCTAGGGGCATCTTTATGCCTCACATCTTGTCATCTTGTCATCTATCTTTCTAGGTATCTGAGCAATCTAACTTGGATCCTCAAGGATCAAGCTTCATTCTGGAGATGATTCTTGAAATCCCATTGGGTATTGGGGAAATCTAACCCTAATTTCTAAAAGTCATGCTTCATTCTGAAGACGGCTCTCAAAAGCTCTTTTCGACCATTATCTGGAAAACCTAACCCAGATCTTGGAGGGCTAACCTTCATATTGGGGCAATCTAACCCTAATTCTGAAGATATTCCTAAATCTTCATTAGCTATCAGTGGAGATTGGGGTAATCTAACCCCGATTCCAATTTTCTCTCAATTGGTTTTTGGACCGTTGTCTTCGCAATCTAACTTAGACTTCGGAGAATCATGCTTCATTCTAAAGATAGTTTTGCTTCTCGATCTGATCAGTGTCTTGGCAACCTAATCTAGACTGTCAAAATCTTCATCTATCACATCAGACTATTCTTTGAATCAACACACTTCTTGCACATCAATTCAAAGAGGGGCAAAATGCAATACGCCAAAATTGGCACCTTACAATTCTAATCAATTTTGTTGCAAATTCTCCTTCCTAATTGTCTTTAATTGACTTAGTCTCAAATGCAGAAAACCTAAAATTGCATAAATCTTACACTACATTTAATTCCTAAAATTTCAATATTTATTAGCTAAAAATCCCTATGATTAAATAATTTTAATTCTAAAGTCCTAAGTGCTTTTAAATTAAATTAATCCCACCCCCTTTAGCTAATACACATCAAGCAAATTAAATATTATTTGGTTATTTGAATGGATTATCTTCACTTGAATTTAATAATTCAAACAATGTGAAAAGCCACCCATGTGGCAATAATTCATTTATTTAATTAAATAATTCCTTCATATTTGTCTCACCGTCCTCCATGAAGATGAAGAGTCAGTCGTTTCTTCCCAAGAAACTCTTCATCCTCTCTTCAGGATTTTCTATATTATGGAGCTTCTTTCCTTCATTTGAGGAGAGCAATTTTAGAGTACCAAAACTATAGTGAATTATATTCTCAATTCTCTCATATTTCCAAGATTTTGTGGCATATTTAGTGTAAGCTCATTTAGCTTAATGGCATTCTTCATTTCAGTTTAGTTTTTTTATTTATCAAGTAGCTTAATTTTGTTATCTCTTTCAAGTTTCTTAGCTTAAAATCTGCATCTTCATTCCTAGATTACAATTGCATCTCTCATATAGAATAATTTCATTTAAGTTTTCAAAGCTTTGAAATCCTCCATTTTAGAAATGGTTTATGGTTGTTGGCTCTTGTTCTAGGAGTAATTAAACACCCCAACTAAATCGGAGTCAACAGGTCGATTCAATCGATATTAAGGAATGAGCAATTCATGTTCATCTTCACGATTCAACGATTGAGAAATGACTATGTTGTGTTGTGGCTGATTTAGAGGTCAACATTCAGACACATACACTTGTATCTTGCTATTTTCACCCTTTTCTTCTTAGGGATGTCCTCACATTAAAAAAAACTTGTTAGGGCCTCTATCCAATCCAAGGCCAAGTCTTCATTCATCTTCCTATTGAAAGTTGGCAAATCCAACTTTTCCTCCATGGTTCTTCTCCCCATAGATTTCAAGGCATCTATAAGGGTTCTCTATTCTGTAGGAATGTTTTCATCCTAATCATGGGTTTCACTCTCTGACTCACTCCCTTCTTCATCACCAGAAGTAACTCCTTTTCCCTTCTACCTTGCTTTCCAACTCTTGAAACCTCCTTGTCAAGGCTGCATTTGCTGCCCTTTGTTCTCTTACCATCTTTTCCAATTCAATTTTTATAACCCTTGAAGGGATATCTTCATCCTTAGGAGTAGACATAGCTATGATACCACTTGATGCAAAGTGGGCAACTAAAAGCCTTAATGTGACCCAAATAGGGCAATGTACCCTAGATCACCAAACTAGGAAGCCAAAAATGCTTGACACTTATCACAAGTGTGTAAGGAGACTTGGTAAGGTTATCACAACCCTAAAAACCCCAAGGGTAACCTAATCACTAGGTTTCACCAATCCTCCCAGACCAACTACCTAGGTTGGCCCTTCAAGCAAATGACCCTGATTCACAATAATAACCCCATAATGATATATAGGACCAGGGGTGACCTACTCTTATGTATGTGGTCTATTTAGGTCCCTATCTCTTAGTTATAATGGTTCTTTCACTCAAATTTAGTCCATACCCCATGGTTTCTTCACAAACCCAAGGTTATGCTTATAGCCTTTTTCAGAAGGAAATATTATCTCACTTGAGATTCTCCCACATAACCTTATGAAATGGTTGGGGTTTTAGATACCCTTTATGGCCAAGGAATTAGGACTTAAGCCTTGGAACTTGGGAGTGAGAGAAATACATAAAGACACACAAAACTGCTTTACTGATTAGCCCTAATTAGGCCTTCATTTACACTACAAGTGTCTTCTAGATACATCCAATGACAAAAATGACTATTGGATCATGTGAGGGTGTACACAAATGACTCTTCCTTTGACTTAGGGCTTCTAGTCAATCCCCAAATAGAAGTTATGACTACTGTCCTAAATCAAGATGGGTGCATACATATGAATATACACCTAGGGCATCATTCCATTCCCATTTCCCTGCAACTAGAAGAACCTATCTTGTAGAATATTGAAAGTATCCTAAGAACAAGCTTTCCACCAAGGGTCATTAATTTCCCATGGTGGAAAGTGAAGATACACCCAATTTCCTAAGAAACCCTGAATGAGGGCCTACAATTCAGGTAGTGAGTTTGAAAATTGGATAAATTTCAAACCAAGATCGATCAGCACATGAGACCAAAAAAAAATGGAATTAGATTCATACCCTTCACTCTTGGTGTTATACTCACATGCCCCTCTATCTATACCCGACTATACACGATAATTGTTTCCTTCAAAATGCAAGAAAATGGTTACTTTTATTGATTTTCAAATATCAACTTACATCATCAGCCTACCACCCACCTGAAAGGGATATTGTAGGCACTCCCAATAGTTACATGACAATTTTTAACCAAATTGATCGTTTGGGAGTTAGTTTTTGAAAAGTTTTTAAGTTTGCTCAAAAGTTGCTTGACAACTTTTGAGCAACTTTTACATTTTTTGCAATTTTGCTAATCTAATGACCAAATTTTGTCAAGTTATTTAGGTGATCCATAGTGGATCCTAACACTAAAAACACAAAATAGCCTATTTCTAGGGTTTCAGATCATAAATGACTCATAGTGACCCAAGGGCTCATATTGTGCCAATCTTGGTACTATGGCCTTACATGGTGATCCAATGTCTAACCCTAGTGTATTTATATTTGTAAAGGCCTCTTAGGACCTTGAAGGAAACTCTAGGGTCCATAGAAACATTTTATTTAGTTTGGGTGCTCCTGCACCAACAAGACTTCAGAAAAAGCTGAAGGAGGAAAGAAGGATGAGATAACAAAGAAATCAGGACCACATTCTGCAGAAACACCCAAGGTTAATGAAGAGATGTCTTCACATAACTGATACATGCAAACTAAGCAGAAAACACAAGATGCATCATCAAAAAAACCTTCCCCAAGCAATTCAGAGTGAAAAAATGAACTAGCTATGGTAGTTCATACATCTGCATCCCCTCAAATCTCAAAGAAGAAGAAAGGAAAGAATAAAAATCCAATAACTCTGGATGAAATCATTGAGATTCTAGTCTGTGATCCAAGGAAATTGGATCCAATAACTCTAGATGAAATCATTGAGATTCCAATCTATGAAAGAAAAGTCATTCAAGACAAGCTAAAGAGAGCGGCAAAAGAGGCCAAGGTACTGGAAGTAGCGAGAAATATACTTCAACAAATTGTACCAGACATAGATATTGATCAAAAAGCTCCAATTATTGATCAAATAGTCATACTCATAGATGCAATAACATCTTATAATATCGATGCTAAGAATACTATGGAAGAGAGACTTGAAAAAAAGTATGAATTCAAGCTCATAGAGAAAATAAGCCAGGAAGTGGCACTGAAAAAGGTCAAACTATCTGAATTGGTAAGTACAATTGACCCAATTTTATCAGAAGTTGTTACCTTAATCAATGAATTGTGCACTTTAGATCAACTCACTAAGGAGTATACTAAAAAGACAGAAAAAATAGATGTCGATCTTCAGTCCAGTGCACAAAATCTAGCCAACACAAAAGAAGCACTTAAATTGCAGAATCAACAAATCATACAGGCTAGGAAACAAAGATAGGACATTCAGTTTACAGAGATGAAGTACAGAGATGAGGTCAATGAGCTCCAAGTTAAGCTCTTACCAAAACTTACACTCCTGCAACAAAATATGACACAGGCAAATGCTCTAATTGCCACCCCTGAAATGTTTGTCCTAGACAACATTTATGATATGCACGCAAGACTAGAGCTAAAATAAATGGCACTAGAATAGTTGAAAGAACAATGGGAGAAACTAATACAAGATATCAAAATTACCCATTCTAACGTATTTGACACATTGTAAGTTACACATTTTTGTCACAGTTTGGGCATATAATAAGTTGTACATTTTTGTCATCAGTATCAAAGAAAGAGGGAATTTGATATGTACATCACCTTAGTTAGAAGGAGGAAATCATATGTATAGTAAACAAAAGGGGGAAATAATGTACATAAAGAAATCAAATAGTATACATGTACATATTCATACACTATACCGATGCACACAGTAAGGGGGAGTCATATTATGATAAGGATATAAACATGGTGTAATAGTTTCAGTATTATGCACATATCAGTTTTTGATACTAATGTCAAAGGGGGAGATTGAAGGCATTATATTTTTCCATTAGTATGCTTAGAGAAAAACATGATCTGCACCATCGGTTTACTCTACACCAACAGACAGGGCACAACACTATCCAACACCAAGGTTACCCAAAAAACATTGTTAAGTGTTACCCGATGATAAAAAGGTAAAAGATACCTGACGAGTAACAACAGTGCTACCCAATAGTACAGAAAAGAGAGGCTACTCAAAAGATATAGGGAACAAGACAAATAGTTCAGTCAAGGAATGCCAATAGACTGCAAGTTCAAACCGATGACAAAGAACTGACAGTCAATTACATTCCACAAAAAGTGGATCTGACTTTCCACTTCAGATAAATCACTGAAGTTGTATTTATAACTTCTTGATTTTCTTTTAAATCCAATATGTGTGGAGGAAGCAATGTAATTATTATTGTTTTAGTTAGTTTTACTATTTTAAAACATGCAAACTAAAGATCAAGGTCAAGTTGTAAAACCTTGGATCTGAGAGTTAACATTGTAAAACGTGATTTCCAAGATAGGTCAAATACCTTTATAAATAGGTGCTCAATCCATTGAGAATAGTAGTTATTCAATTAAGATAGTAGCCATGAAGAGAAACTAAATACCAGATAGAGAATTTATGCAGAACAACACAAACATAATCTAATCAATTTTCAAGAACATACCAGAGGCTACCAACAAGCAGAGAAAAGGTATTCATCAATCACTTAAGGTGATATTATTATGAAAAAATCTTTAATGGATCTGTAAATCAAAAATAGTAGATTGCATATAGTCAAGTCAACATTTGTACTCATTCTAACAAGTGTAGTACAGTAATGAAATCCTTTCAAGAAAGGCGGGCTTAACCATCCTATTGTAAATCTCATAGCTGAGTGCACACTTAAATCAATGTTGCTAAAGCTCTTAACAGATTAGATGTTAACAGGTCTCCACCTTAATACTCTTAACATGGTAGATCGTCAGAAGTGATCAAATTGTAAGCCATAACTGGCTCCCTTCCATTCTACAGATAGTGAAGTTTTGTGGGTGTCATCCCCACCACAGTTTTTACTTCCTAACAGGAGTTTTCTGCGATACCATATCTTGTGTTATGTATTTGTCAAGTTCATGAATTTTTTCTATGAATGATTGAAAACTATTAAATATTGTGAACAAACAATAGATACATAAGAAAGAATAATAGTAATGGTTGGTAAATCAGAATTGAATGATTACTAATGATGAATTGTGTAAGGTGCTAAACGTTTTAGAGGTACTAATTCACCCCTCCCCTCTTAGTACTACTTCCCATTAATTCCAACACATGACTGGTTCTACATGGTATAAAGTGTGTCATTTTGGAAAATCTATCCACTACTACATAGACACTATCAAATCCAGTTTTGGTTTTAGGAAGACCTAATACAAAATCCATACTTACAGAGTCCCAAGGTTTGGAAGGGATTGGTAATGGAGTATACAACCCTACATTGGATGTGTGACCATTATCTTTCTGACAAACCAAACAGCTATCCACATACTTACGTACATCTGTCTTCAATTTGGGTCAGTAGTAGAATCTCCTCACAAGTTCTAGTGTCTTATCAACACCAAAGTGCCCTGCCAAACTACCATAGTGCTTCTCTTTGATAATATTATCCCTTATGGATCCTTTAGGTACACAAAGCAAATGGCCCTTGAAAATTATTCCATCCTGCATAAGAAACTCTAAGAAATTAGTGTGATACCTCTCTTTCATGTCAACACAAAATTGACAGGCCTCCTTAGAGTCACCATCTATGGCATACATGTCTTTCGTGGCATAAACTCCAACACTTTCTAACTGAATGGTTTGAATAGTCAAGTTCTTCCTATTGAGAGCATAAAAAACCTTATTCATAATCCCTTTCTTATGCCTAATGGTGAAATTATAGGATTGTAAGAGCTCCATCCACTTGACATGTCTATGGTGAAGCTTCTCCTATCTATTCAAAAAATTAAGAGTATGATTATTAGTAAAGACCATGAATTCCTTAGGCAGCAAGTAGTGCTTCCACTTTCTAAGTGATTGAACCATGGCATAGAGTCCAAGATCATAATTTGAATACTTATGTTTGGGTTCGTTCAAATTTTCACTAAAGAAAGCAACTGGTCTCCCTTCTTGGCTCAAAACCCCACCAATATCCTTATTACTTGCATCACATTCCACTGTGAAAACCTTATGAAAATTTGGTAGAACTAGGATGGGTTGTTTTGCAATCTTCCTTTTCAAAAACATAAATGATTCATTAGCCTCATTAGTCCACACAAAATTACATTTCCTTCCTCCTTTAATAGTATTGATGATAGGAGTACATATACCACTAAAGTTTATAATTAATTTCCTATAGAAACTACATAAACCATGAAAAATCTTTACCTCAGATGTTGTAGTAGGTGGTGGACAATTGAGGATAGCTTCTACCTTAGAAAGATCCATCTTGAGGCTATTCTTTGATATCACAAATCCTAGGAACACAAGCTCTTCTTGTAGGAATGCACACTTCTTCAAGTTGACTTTCAACTTCTCATCATGAAGTTTTTTCAAGACCATATCTAAATTCTTGAGATGTTCATCCTTATCCCTGCTGAAAATTAGAATATCATCAAGGTACACCACAACAGACTTATTAAGAAAAGGCTTCAAGACTTCATTCATAAGCCTCATAAATGTACTCGAAGAATTGTATAGACCAAAAGGAAATATAATCCATTCATAAAGGCCCTCTATTGTCTTCAATGTTTTCTTCCACTCATCTCCACCCCTTATCTGTATCTGATGGTAGCCACTCTTGAGGTCAATCTTGGAATAGAATTTTGCACCTCTTTAAAAACTCATTAGATCCTCTATTCTAGGGATAGGAAACCTATATCTTATGGTTATCCTATAGATTACCCTATAATCCTTACATAGTCTCCATGTACCCTCCTTCTTAGGTGCTAGGACTGCAGGGACTGCACATGGACTCACACTCTTCCTAATGAACCATTTGGACAATAACTCTTCAATTTGTCTTGTTGTCTCCTTATTCTATTCAAGGTTCATTTTTTAGGCTTCCTTATTTGGAAGTGTGGCCCCTAGTATGAGGTCTATCCAATGACTTACTTCCCTCTATGGTTGTAAATTCTCTAGAGTACTTCATGCAATTAGACCACTGTACTTCTCCAACAATGCATTGACTTCTGTAGGACCTACATCTCTTTCTGTAGCTTTGGCTTTGGGATTATTTAAGGTGTCTTTTGAGGTCTTACCACAAATGAAAATCAAGGTGTATCTTACTCCTTTAATAATTTCATGAACTCTTTCTCGCCTACACACATGACACTACTTACAACATGTTGATGACATTAACTTGTCATTAGTATTCAAACAACACTTTCAATAAGCTTACACCGAAAGATAGTAAAGGGCAAACCGAAAATCACAATGCAGAGAGTTAAATTGGAACCCGATAGAGGAACTTGAAATGTAAGTTACAGTGTACACTGATGAAATAGATGCATTGCAACTGATAGTGAAACCCAAAGTACAGTCAAGCATGACTGACAGACAGAACCAAAAGTCAGTTGCAGCCTACAAAAACTGGATCTGCCTTCCATGTCAGATAAATAAAGTATATTATACTTATAGGATATTTAATTGTTTTAAATCTATTTCTTTAGGGACAATAAACATTAATGTATGTGTTTTAATGAGTCTAACTAATTTAAAACACATAGACTAGGAGATCTAGGTGCAAGTTGTAAACCTGATCTTAGAGTTAACATTGTTCTTATCACAACTCGATGAAATCAATCCATCTATAAATGAATAATGTAATAATTCATTAGAATATGTGTGTAAGGGAAAGGAGAACATGAAAAACACATCTATGGATTGAATTGAGAGTTTCAAGAACCAGAATAGAAAAAGAAGAATTTGGTTAGCAGAACCAAGAACAAAGGAAACCGATAATCAGAGGTATTATTCAATCATAGTTAAGGTGATAATATTTTTATGTGAACTACATAGGATATATATAAGCCATAGGAGATTACATTTACCACATCAATTTTTAATTTTCTATCATTCTAACAAGTGGATCAAAGTGTAAAAATTCCTTTCAAGAAATGTGGATTTAATAGTCCAATATCAAATCTCTTAACCGAGTGCACACTCAACAAGTGTTGCTAAAGCTCTTAAAAAAGTATACTTTAACAGGTCTCCACATGTACTCCTAATAGAGTAGATCATCAAAAGTGATAAAAATTTTAAGCCTTAATCGACCCCTTCCAATCTGCAGATAGTGAAGTTTTGTGGGTGCCATCCCCACCATAGTTTTTACTTCCTAACATGAGTTTTATACAATATTATATCTTGTGTTATGTGTCAATTATGTTCATGAATGTTTCTATGAATGATTCAAATTCTTATTAATGTTATGAATTGATATAACTCACACAAAGATAGTGTAGATCAGATTGAATGGATATGCAATTGATTACTAAGGTTAATTTATAAAAGGATAAGAAATTTTTTTAGAGGTATTGATTCACCCCTCCCCTCTCAGTACTACTTCCCATTAATCCCAAAAATTAGTATCAGAGCTAAGTCTCTTCTTGGAAAGCTTAAAGGCTTAAGAGAAAATATCATACAATGGAGAAGTACAAACTTGATAAAAATATTGAGAATAAAAAGCTTAAGAAACATTTGTTCTATGAAAAGTATAAAGAAGCAAAAATTAAGATGAGAGAGTTGTTGGATGAGAGGAAAGGTATGGAAACTCAGAGCAATGAAAAAGATTATCAAGAAGAGGAGAATCCAAATTTCTTTGAGTCTTCAAGATAAAATGCAAGTAAAGCATCAGATACATCAGAAGAGAAAATCAAAAATTTAGAGGAAATCAATCAACATCTGACAGAGAAAATAAAGATGCTACAAATCGGTCAAGAGACCTAGATGGTAAGGATGATTGATTTGATGAGTTCTGCTTGACAAGCTGAAACAAAAAGAACACTAGCTACTAATGACATGATGAGCATCACCATGAGCTTACCAATCAGATTATTCTTATGATTCAAGAAGCAAAGAGAATGAATATTGAACTCATTGAAAGAATACAGATTATCGGTGAACTAAGAGAAGAGAATGAAAAACTAAAGCATGAGGTAATAATTCAGCAATAACATAATGAAGTTATCAGAAAGGCTGAAGAGAGCAATAAAAGGATGGATGATTTTCTAAAAGTACAATGAAGAATCAACAACAACAACGGTCTAGGCTTTACCAAAATATGAGAAACATGAAATCATTCCAATCCAAAGAGTGTCTATGAAAATCTAACACCAATAAAGCTTACATGCAAACACTGTGGAAAGCAAGGTCACACAACAAATGTATGCAAAGGAAAAATGAAAGGTATTCCTAAATCTACATCTTCATTCATAGGATTCTTTTATAAATGTAACAAGAAAGGACATAAAGCATATGAATGTAATTCTAAGATAGAATATCCAAAGAAGGAAACCTACATGGAAAAATATTGTCCTAAATGCAAAATGAATGGGCACACAAGTCTTGAATGCTGGAAAAATAAAAAGTAGGGATGGAAGCCTAAAGGTCAAGAAACTCCATATCAACTGAAGCATGTCAGTAATTAGTATGTATGCGACTATAATACTTGGAAAAATTGTATAGCATGGGGAAGGTATGGTCACATTACTGCAAACTGTATGAGACTATAGACAAGAAAGTCTAGAGGTTGGACAAACCCCGAAATCATGCTTATACTGTCATAAAATTGGTCATCTCAAAAAGGATTACAAAGACCAAATGATAGACACAAGCATATATCCCAATGGAAACACCATTAAAGATATCTGGAGGGCTATAGACAAGATGTGGAGAAAAGCTTCAAGCAATGATGAAGTTCGAAAGAACAATGCAAATGGTGAAACCCCATGCAATGGATCCGATGATATCACTAACCCCACCTAAGAAGAACAAGTAAGTATGGAACTACATTAACACTAAGATGTTACTTTACATCAGTTCCATAAAATGATGAAATAATTCCAAATTAGTATAAGAAAGATGCATCATGGTTATACTTGTTGAAATATGTAAGAACTATGTCTTCAGGCATATATACCGAGACCTGTCAGTATACACTTAAAGAAAAGATTGCAAACATTTACCAAGAGGCTTCGGTCATAAGAAAAGTTATTAATATTGACCAAGACACATCAGTAAATTAGCACATGAATAAGTTGTCAGTGTTACCGAAACCTATCGGTAAAGGCTAAGTCAACTTTGACTGCTCAGAAACATTGTAAGAATCACCAATGGTAATATAGTCTTCACCAACAAACTCAATCTTTACACACCAATGAGTTGGTGAGCATTTATTACACATGTTTTAGGGAAATGACTATAAATAGGGCATCAAAGTGACTCATTTGTCATGACACCTAGAGAAGAGTGAGCAAAGGTGATTTTGAGCAGAAAGAAACCAAGTTGCAGAGAAATCACGACTCGACCTACAATCATTCCAAAGTAGTTCAAAGATCATTGAAAACACAATAGTAAGTTCTATAGACTGACAACTCAATTTTTCATGCATTTACACATAAGCCCTGATTTCTAAAAATGGCATCAACATCACGATCTGTAAAAGCTAAGAATGCAAAGAAGGATGAGTTTAAACTCATCAAGAACACTGCATGTGAGGAACCTAATTATAAGATCCATCTCCTCACAACCCGACGATGCTGGTGCATTTTTGTGCATTCCAGCTAGGGTTTTGCTGGTTGAAGACGTTTGATCCTTCATACACTACAAGATTGCAGAGATTGGAATGTCATAGATGGAAGAACCTTACAAGAATCTTTGTGACAAAGATGGAACACTCAAGGAAACACATTGAGGTGAAAGGGCTTATCAATGCCCTAAAGTTTCTGAAGGTCTTCAAAACCGATTGGATTTGGTTAGTACTAAGAAACATGCATAATAAAAAGTTATGGATGGATGAACCAAAGGTAATCACCTAAGATTTCATCCATGCGGTTACCGATTACCCCATAACCGATCAAGTAAAGGAACTAAAACATCCACTGAAGGCAAAGACTGAAAAAATGATTGGAGCCAAATGGGATAGCCATGGATTGAAAGTGACAACAATAACTGATGATGAGATTAAGTTTGGTGCATGTGTATTGGGCTACAAATTCTTCCAGGCCAACAAATTAAACAAGATTGCATCAGGTGCTCTGGACACAACTTACAAAATTGTGAAGAAAGGTACATAGTTGGACTTATCTGAGCTACTCCTGAATCAATTGAAGGAAAATCTAAAGACAATAAAGAATGTAAAGTCAAACACTTGTAAGTTTGGCTCACTGATCATGAGAAGTTCCCATTAGTTTTCAAGAGAAGTTCCCATCTGTTGAAGATTGGAAATGGGCCAGAACCAAACTGGTCACCATACAAATCAATGAGTACATAGTTTCTCTAGGGGATAATTTTAAAACTATCATGGATGAATAATTCAATGTATTCAAAGACCGAATGCAAAAGAGGGTAAGAATACCGAAGAAAATCATCGAGAAATATAAGGATGAGATATGCTTCATGGTTGACACAGATCATACTTTCATCAAACCTATCATAGCAAGGAGAGTATGGTTGCAACCACTAGAATATGAGATCAACATCGATCTTGCAACAAAGGCAATTGATGCCTTAATCAATGAACCACTGGACAAAAATCAACCAAGGTTTGGCACATATGAAGAGGCCAAATAAAGAATTAAATCAGGCCTATTTTTCAAGAAGATAGTAAAAAGGGACAAAATGGAAAACAATCTCAAGAAGATTCTATCAGTAGATGAGGAAGAAGCTGAGAAAAAGGAAGAAATAGAACAAGAAGAGGAAACCAAAGGATAGGTGTCTGTCGGTAAAGAAGAAGAAAAGAGTGACTCTGAAGAAAAAGATTCACATTCACCAGCTCCTCCACCATCTAAGAAACCAAGAACTATAGCTGCTTCAAGGACCATAATCGAAATGTCTAAAGAATCTACTCCTTCACCTCTTAAGAAAGGAAAAGTCAGGACTTACAAAAGAAAAGCTCCTGCACTGAAATGAGGAAAAAACAAGAAGGGAAGAAAATACATCAGAACCCAAGAGGACATAGAGGATACCAAAAGAGATGAAGCCTTAGAGGTATAAAATATCAAGGTAAATGAAATTGAGACAATTAATGACATTTGTGTTTATATAGAAAATCTTGGATCCATTACTGATCCACACATTAGAAAATGGAAGAAAATAAATAAAAAAGATCAAAATAAAATAGAGGAAACCCTAATAGCTAAAATGTATAACTTCAAATATCTACCTATGCAATTTGAAAGAAAGTGTGTTCCACGGGAACTCTTGGATAGATTATCCGCCCATTGGAAATTTGCTTTGGCAAATGAAAAAGAAATCAGAGAGAGAATACTTGTGTCTCTAATGCTACCTGAATCAAAAAGGGTAGAGATAAATGAGATGATGGAGAAACACAAGAAGGAATTATCACCAAAGCTAAGGGCATACAAATTTCTTGAAGGCAAGTTAATTGAACTTGAAAAGGACAGCCAAAATAAATGGTACAAAATCATGAACCATCCAGTTGAGAAAGACAGCCCTGACAAAGACCTTCAACAACAAGATGTTGATAAGGCAACCCAAGATGATACATCCATTGAGATAGATAAAGAAGAAGATGATACAATAGGGAATAAGACTGCATATGTGGTAGATGAAATATGAGATGATACCACAAATGATAACATTATGGATACCAATGTCATCAACATTACCGATGACCCAACAAATGAGATCAATAAAGATGAAGATGTCAGTGTTGTAACAGATACAACCAATGAACATGACACAATAATTGATGGCACATAGGTGAATATTGGAAAGGAAAACTAACAATATTGATACAAGCTATCAATATCATGCAAGAATCAAGTAAATCACCTGAAAAGGAAACTCCAAAGGATGCAGGAGAGGAAGAAAATAAACACAACACTGATGGTCAGAAAAACATCAGAGATACTCAAGATATAACTGACACTAACAAGGTTATAGAAGGAAATAAGGAAAAAAAAGTGGAAACCCAAGACAAGAATGAGAACACCAAAATAGATGATGCCAAGGACACTAATGAAGGAGATAAACCAAAAGATGGGACTCGTGAAAAAATAGAAAAAAGGTGCTACCAATGATGCTAAGGTGAATGTAGAGACATCTGCAAACACCTGACAAGTTGAAACCGATGCAAAGCAACAAAAAGAAGCACAAAAAGTCACATTATCAAGCACAATAGAAAAGGCTAAAAAATTAGCAATAGTGCTACATTCCACTGAGTCACAAAAGAAGAAGAAGAAGACAAAGAAGAACAAGTTAGAGGTTACACTAGATGAAATAATTGAAATGCCAAAGTGTGACCCCTCTACACTTGACATGGATGCACTACAAGAATATGGTGAAATATGCTAGAGGAAGGAATTACAAGAAAAGATAAAGAAACAACATAGAGAATCCATGGTACTAGAGACAACAAGGGACATTCTACATCAGATTGTACCCAATTTTGATATTGATCAAAACAAGCCTATACTTGATCAAATAGCTGTCCTAACCGATGCCATCATAACTCAGAACATTGATACTGAGAAGGCAATTGAGGAGAGAGAAAAAATGAAGTACCAACAAAGCTCCTAGAGAACATCAGTCAAGAAGTGGCTGAGAATAAGGTAAAGCTATCAGAATGCATATCTAAATTAGAACCCAGCATATCTCAAGATATAACCTTAATTCAAAAGCTAAGCACAATAGAAAAGTACACTCAAGAAAATAGTGAAAATATAGCAAAGCTAGATATAATTGATGACATGTAACTGATTGAATGTTTGATAATGTTAAATTGAAGATGATGCAAAACATTAAATTAGTTAATGGTTTGTATTGTCATTGATGTCAACTTGATATCATCTATATGGTCATACACATAATGCCAAAGACTTCAGAGAATCAATGGAACAATGATTATGCTTTCAACAATGCATAAAAGTCAAGTATTCACTAAGTGACAAACAACACTGACAGAGTGCACACCACTGGTAAAGACAGAGATAAAGTCATAGTGATGCCTGACGAGTAGAAGATAGTGTTTCCTGATGAATTAGAATCACAGGATACCAAATGAGATAAAAATAGATTTTCCCAATGAGCAAGATCCAATGATGCCCGACGGATGGAGATTCTGAAGCTAACTGAAGTTACATCGACAGAACTGGCAGTTGTCACCGATGACGAACTGCAGAATTGACCGATAGAATAGAGAGATCAGGAAATGACAAAATATCTAGCTAGTAGGGCTTAAGGATAGACTTAACTAATTGTTTTATTTTTTTTATTCAACCACAGTTAAGCAATTGATTTATACAGTTGGCAAGAAGATATCTATGAGATAAATCAGGAGTTAAAGCCATAAATCAAATTGGCTAGATTGTTATTTACACCAAGAATCAAGAATCAAGAATCAAGGAAAAGCATGTCTATATAAGAGACAAGTGTTGCAGATTTGATTCTAAATAGATGATTGATTGTATGTTTGTCATTGATCACAACATATAATACACATCAGTACTTCTATATGTACTTATCCATATGATGACATGAAGAATTGTGTGGATAGATACATGTTTTTGACATGTTTATTATGCTATGTTCATACACACAGACCCAGATGTGATGTTTCAGTAAAGATATGTAATTCTGTTATTGACAGTTATAGTTCCTAAGGAATAACAGTTTAAGGCCGACATATGTAACGTGTTTATTGAGTTGCACCTATCTTCAGGATATGTGTGTGTATATTCATGATGAGTTATGAGTTTTTGATATTAATCTAAAGGTGCCAAACGTATTTCAAGAAGATTATAAAGCTATGGTTAAATTGGTGAAGCTAACTTAGTGAAGCGACGCGTCTATTCAGTTTATACTTGCGCGGTTGTAATTATGCTTGTGCACTTAGTAGAGCCAACAAGGATGTTATGAAGAGTTTTCTAACAGGTCCCATGATCTCATACTTGGTGTATGTACTTATAGAAGGTCATTTGTGATAAGAAGAGTTGTGAAATCTAGAGATAAGAAAAGCAGAGCAGAGTGTTTAAGCAGCAGAGCTATATTTATCATATGTTGATAATATAGATATTGAAGTTGAATCTTTTAGAATATAGATAAGATTTTTGTAGTGCTTTACAAGAGGTTAAAGCATCGACGCACAAAAGGAACTGATCAGACAAGCAGTGTCACAACAACAATTCATCTTGTTAATACAGTGTGTATCAAATATCCAGAAGGTTGTATCCTTCACCACCTGGACAGTGAGTCCACCACCCCTAATAGGGTTATTGTAAAATAATCCTAACAGGTTCAGACCCTTAACCAGGTCACTATACTACTGCATTATAATGAACAACTCCTAATAGGGTTGGAAGATCTTTTAACAGGGATCACTATAAATAGTATAGTTCTTTGTGGGTACTAATTCCCACCGGGGTTTTTACCATTTGTTTTCCCCGTAACCAAATTGATTAATTGTGTAATGTGTTTTCTGAATGTGCATTTACTTTGTATCAATCTGGATTAATAAGTATAAGATAAAGATTTAAAGTTGTTGATAACTGATTCACCCCCCTCTTAGTTATCCCTAAAGTATTCTAATAATTGGTATCAGAGCCAAGTGCCTTGGAATCCTAATAGCTTAAGGTAGATGTGATGGTATACTTCAGAAAAGAGAGCCCTAAGTTTGATGGAGAGAACTATCTGGATTGGAAGAACAAAATGATAACACATCTACAATGTGTTGGCTTTGAGATCTTTGAGATTTCTACACAAGAGGTTGTAATTCCATCTCTGAAAGACCTTGCAAAGGAGGATGCTACTAATAGACAAAAGGAAACATTTACCAATAACACAATTTCCAAAGAAGCCCTAATCAATGCCTTATCTGATAGTTAATTTTCCAAAATAAAGAAGATTGACAAAGCATATACCATATGGAAATATTTAGAAGACATGTTTGAAGGAGATGTTCAAGGAAAGAATGCATGCAGAAAGACATGGAAGAAGAAATACAATAGCCTTGAGATGTTTCCTGAAGAAAACATTAGAGCTTATAATTAGAGGATAAATGAAGCAGTATCTGGAATCAGAAACAATGGAGGAGAAATTTCAGAAGAAGACATAATGGACAATTTTTTAACTACTTTGACATCAGACTATGAAAACAAGATCAACATTCTAGAGGAAACTATGCAATTCTCACAAAAATTCAAGAGAGAGACTCTAATGATCAAAATATTTGTATTTGAGATATCAAGATTGAAGACTAAACCTAAGAATGAAAGAACCTTCAAAGCTTCAATCCACAGTAAGAAATCCTCACACCTCTCTATTCATAATGAGAATGAAGAAACTGATGAAGAGCTAGAAGAGATAATTGCCATGATTGATAAGAAAGAAAAGAAAGGAAAAGGAGAGTATAAGGAAAGCTTCGATTCAAGTGTTTTTCATGTAATAAGATTGGTCACTTTGCATTTAAGTGTCCCACAAGAGTCAAGAAGTTCAGATCTGATTACAAACCTAAATATAGGAAGGAATGTTACCATGCTGAAGAAGGTGTAACTGATGAAGAATCAGGAGAAGATGAAACTGGATTCATTTCCCTTAAAGACATGGAAAGGTTGCTTGAAGATATGGACACTAAAGATAAAGAAGAAGATCATGAATTAGTCTTAATTTCAAAAATAGATGTCAGAACTAATTGGCTCATTGACAGTGGATGCTCACACCACATGATAGGTGACAAAGATATATTTATTCATCTAGACAAATACAAAGGTGGTATGGTTAGATTTGGAGATAACACTCATAAACCTATCATAGGTAGAGGATCCATCACCTTGGATGGAAAGAACAAGGCAGAGGATGTTCTATATGTTGATGGTTTGCACCATAATCTACTAAGTGTTGGATAGCTACTTGATAAAGGTTATCATCTGGAGTTCAAAGAAAACAAGTGCATCATTAGCAACAAGGATGGAGACATGATTGCATCAGGCTCTAAAACAAAAGGTAATGTTTTTCAACTCAATTCAGATGTAAGTTGTTTTGTTGCAAAAGTAGATGACAGTTGGTTATGGCACAAGAGACTATGTCATATCAATTTTGACAATATGGTAAAGATCAGTAATGTCAAGGAAGTTAGAGACCTACCAAGCATTGCAAGACCAGTTGACACAATTTGCAGGGAATGTGTTATGGGTAAACATGTAAGGAGTTCCTTTAGAAGCAAGCAAACCTCAACTGAAAACAAGTTGGACTTAGTGCATACAGATTTATGCGGTCCTACTCAAACAAGATCTTACTATGGTGAAAGGTATTTTATTTTGTTTGTTGATTATTTTTCTAGGATGATGTGGGTTGCATTCTTAAAGGAAAATTCAGAAGCCTTTTAAAAGTTAAAAATATTCAAAGCTAAAGTTGAGAATGAATCTAGACTCTGAAACACTTAAGATCAGATAGAGGAGGAGAATTCACCTTTGACCAGTTTTATGACTACTATGAAGAACATGAAATAAAAAGGTAGTTGAGTGCCCCTAGAACACCTCAAAAAAATGGAATTGCAGAAAGGAGAAACATGATTATACTTGATACAGCACGCACCATGATGATTGAAGGAAAAGTGGCGCACACCCTTTGGAGAGATGCAGTGAACACAACAATGTATACTATCAATAGAACACAATTGAGATTAGGCATGGAAAAGAAACCCTATGAAATTTGGTTTGGTAATGTACCTACAGTAAAATACTTCAGAATATCTGGCAGCAAGTGCTACATCAAGAGAGATGACAATATTGTCAAGTTTGATGCTAGAAGTGATGAAGGTATTTTTCTTGGTTACTCTACAAAAAGCAAAGCTTACACATGTTTCAATTTGATATTATAGAAGATAATTGAAAGCACACATGTTAAGATTTATGAGAATTTTTATCATTCAAGAGAGGTACTATGAATATGCACCTTTGATTGAAGATGAATATAGACCTAACATCAAAGACACTATGATTGAAGAAATGTTTGATTGCATTGATGTCTCATGAAATGACCCTGATTCATGCAATGAAGAACCACATATTATAGAGGAAGAATTCACACCTAAGGCTCCTAAATTTACATCTAGATACCACTCTAAAAATGATATCATTGGAGATCAGAGCAACAGTGTTTTGACCAGATCAAAAGCAAAGAATCTTATACTGGATGAAGAGGTGTGTTTACTTTCACAGATTGAACCGTTAAGTGTTGAAGATGCCTTTAATGATTCTGATTGGAAAAATGTAATGAAAGAAGAACTAGATTAGATAATCAAGAATGATACATGGGAATTGGTTCCTAGACCAAGTGATAAAAATGTGATTGGAACAAAATGGATTTTCAGAAACAAAAGGAATGAAGAAGGTACAGTAATAAGAAACACAACAAGATTAGTATGTAAAGGATATGCCAAGAGAAAAGGAATAGACTACACTAATACATTTTCCCCTATGAGCAGACTAGAAGCCATAAAATTGTTTTTGGCATATGCAACATTAAAAGACTTTAAAGTTTATCAAATGGATGTCAAATCAGCCTTTCTAAATGGTGACTTAAAAGAAGAAGTCTACATAGAACAACCTGAAGGATTTAACCTTTCAGATAGACCAAACATGGTATGCAGACTGAAGAAAGCACTTTATGGACTTAAAGAGGCCCCAAGAGCGTGGTATGAGAGACTAGATGGTTATCTCACCAAGATTGGATTCAAGAAAGGAGCGACAACTTGCAATTTGTTCACAAGAGAAACACCTGATGGATTACTATTAGCTTTCATATTTGTTGATGACATTATCTTTGGAGGAAATGACAAGCTTAGTATAACATTTGCAAAATAAATGCAGAATGAATTTGAAATGAGCATGATTGGTCCTATAAAATACTTTTTGGGACTAAATGTAAAACAGACAGATAAAGGAATATTCATTAATCAATCAAAGTATGTGAAGGAAATATTGAAAACTTTAAAGATGGAGGATTGCAAGCCAGTATGCACTCCTATGATCACAGGAAGTAAACTTTCAAAAGATGATGACTCCACAGTAGTTGATAAAACATTGTACAAATATATGATTGGAAAGCTTATTTATCTAACTCAATCAAGACATAACATATCTAATGTAGTTGGCATTGTTGGAATATTTTCAGCTGAACCCAAGCATAAGCACCTAATGGTAATCAAGAGGATATTCAAATATCTTAAGGGAACTATAGACTATGGTTTATGGTATATCTTAAATCAGATAATACACAACTTCATGTGTATACTGATGCAAATTGGGAAGGTTGTATTGATGACAGGAAGAGCACTTCAGGAGGAGCAGTATTTCTTGGAGAAAAGTTAGTATCTTGGACAAGAAAGAAGCAAAATTGTATTTCTCAGTCAATGGTAGAAGCAAAATATGTTGCAGCAACACTGAATTATACAACAATTGTTTGGATCAAGCAGATGGTTAAAGACTTTGGTATTCAGGTTGACTATCCTATTTTTATTCATTGTGATAACACTAGTACTATTAACATGTCTAAGAACCCTGTGATGCACAACAAAAAAAACACATAGAGATCAAGTACCATTTTCTAAGAGAAAAAGTTGCAGACAAGGAAGTGACATTGGACTATGTAAGCACAAAAGATCAGTTAGCAGACATTTTCATGAAGCCTTTAGCAAAGGATACTTTTGAGTATCTAAGGGAGAAGTTGGGAGTCATTCCCTCTCCTAAGTCTGACTAAAGAAAACAACAAGTACATCAGTCCTATGTGACTGATGAATGGTTGAATACTCTACTTCTGGAGTAGTACCTATGCATAATGGTTTATGGCACCCTTTTCCATTAATGATAATGGGGGAGTATCTACTAAAAACAAGGAACACAAACAAAGAGCTAAACAAGGAACACATACAAGGAGCTTATACTCTTGGGGAGTATACATATAAAACACAGTCTATGTAACTGCAGCAGTGTAGATGAATCTTTGATGAGGATATTGAGAATATTGTAAAAGAAAGAAGACACCATGAACATAAGTTTTTTTTATCATATGTTTCCATCAATTCCAAAGGGGGAGATTGTTGGAGATTTGATTCTAAACAAATGATTGATTGTATGTTTGTCATTGATGACAACATATAATACACAACAGTACTTCTGTATGTACTTATCCATATGATGACATGAAGACTTGTGTGGATAGATACATGTTGTTGACATGTTTATTATGC
>MU227255.1:1197701-1219362 GCA_018584345.1 Thuja plicata | reverse complement strand
TCTTTAGGATATGCATGTGTATATTCATGATGAGTTATGAGTTTTTGATATTAATCTAAAGGCGCCAAATGTATTTCAAGAAGATTACAAAGTTATGGTTAAATTGGTGAAGCTGACTTAGTGAAGCAATGCGTCTATTCAGTTTATACTTGCACGGTTGTAATTATGCTTGCGCACTTAGTAGAGCCGACAAGGATGTTATGAGGAGTTGTCTAATAGGTCCCATGATCTCATACTTGGTGTATGTACTTATAGAAGGTCATTTGTGATAAGAAGAGTTGCGAAAGCTAGAGATAAGAAAAGAACAGCAGAGTGTTTAAGTAGCAGAGCTATATTTATCATATGTTGATAATATAGATATTGAAGTTCAAGCTTTCAGAATATAGATAAGATTGTTGTAGTGCTTTAAAAGAGGTTAAAGAATTGGTGCACAAAAGGAACTGATCAGACAAGTAGTGTCACAATAGCAGTTCATCTTGTTGATACAGTGTGTATCAAATATCTAGAAGGTCGTAGCCTTCACCACTTGGACAGTGAGTCCACCACCCCTAACAGGGTTATTGTAAAAGACTCCTAACAGGGTCCAACCCTAAACTAGGTCACTATACTACTGCATTGTAATGAAGAACTCCTAACAGGGTTGGAAGATATTTTAACAAGGATCACTATAAATAGTATAGTTCTTTGTGGGTACTAATTCCCACTGGGGTTTTTACCATTTGGTTTCCCCGTAACCAAATTGATGTGTTGTGTAATGTGTTATCTAAATGTGCATTTACTTTGTATCAATCTGGATTAATACATATAAGATAAAGATTTAAAGTTGTTGATAACTGATTCACCCCCCATTTTAGTTATCCCTGAAGTATTCTAACAACAAGCATAATTCATTTTCCACATGCACTCAGATACATGGGGGAGTGAATTGAAAGAAGATGCTGAAGAGAAACTGGTAAAGGATAAAATGCATACAGTCCTGATCAATCAAGCTAAGGGAGAGCTAAAGAATTCTATAGACACTGATGAATAGTGAAGCACAACATCACAGAGGAGAAAGTGTGAAGTACAAAGGAATTGAATTCATACATTGATCAGAGAGGTATTGTACATAAATAGGTCTGAATATCTGCAATTCAAAGTTTCATTAGAAATAGTTGATTGTGTTTTACTTTAACCATTGAAGCATTAAGTCTCTTAACAGAGTAGGACTTAACTGTCTTCTATAATTGAGGTATATCCTAACAGATTACCAAAAAGTTTGATTCATGATAGTAGCAGCGGTCTTACCTAAAGCCTATTGACAGTCTAAGAAAGAGGCTAATTCAAGGATGGTAGTAAGATTAGCATAAAGCCTATTGACAGTCTAAAGAGTGATTCAAGGATAGTAGCATAGATGCTAGATACTAAGTGACCACCTATGTATAAAAATCCTCTAACAAGGTCACACTTAACCCTGTGTTTGAAACCTTTAACAGGGTTGGCTCCTAACAGGGCTCACTTCAGAAGAGTGAAAATTTGGGGTACCAGTCCCAGTGGTTTTTTCCCTTAACAGGGTTTCCATGCTAAAATCCATGTGTTATGTGTGTATGGTTTATTACTTTATTATTTTACATTTCACATATGCATTTCTGGATTGATTGGTATACTCTGCATATTTACCGAGTATCAGTAAATGAGTTTTATTGCTTATTGGTAATCAAGGAGAATAAAGACAGAAAAGGTAAACTGAGAGACAGTTATTTATTTCAAGTATTTCAAAGGCATACATCTTGTAGGGACTTAATAATATGAGGTATATTGATTGGTGGATTAATATTTAAAAGGATAAATTTTTGTGGCCACCAATTCACCCCCCCCCCTCTCAGTTATTACTAAAAATTTGTATCAGAGCTTCTGTTCTTAGAAGGAAGGTTTCAAGACCTAAGTAAAGATCACAAGATGAATAGACAAGATGTGCCCAAGTTGAACAAAGACAACTTTGCTTCATGGAAAAGTAGAATAAAACTTCACTTATCAGGTATTGGCAATGATATTACTCAATACTTAGATACTGAATATGTGTTGCCTACAGGACCATTGACAGTAGATCAATTGAGACTAAAGCATGAACATAACTGCATGGTTATAGAGCTTTTTGCCTCACTCTCTGATGCTAAATTTGAGGATGTCAAAGATTGCAAAAATGCAAAGACAATGTGGGATAAACTAAAGCTTGTACATGGAGGTGATACAAATATTCTGAGAGCCAAGGAAGAAAGCCTTAGAGGAAAGTTTGATGATCTCAGAATGAAAGAAGGTGAAAACATCACTCAGTACAACACAAGAATAAAAGTAGTCAATTCTATACGAGGCATTAGAGGTACACTTGAAGAGGAGAAAGTGGTAAGTAAAATCTTAAGAACCTTATTGCCTGTATATGCTATTAGAGTCTCTGCTATTCAATAAATGAGAGCAGTAGAAAAAAATACAGTCACTCTTGATAGCCTGATTGGTAGACTAATTTTATTTGAGATGAATAATTTTGATAATAGTGTCTTACCAAGTTTAGAGTCTGCATTCAAGTCTTCTATGAGAATAAGCAAATCTAGTCAAAGACACTCATCTAGAAGAGACAATGAAAGAGAAAGTGAAGAAGAAGATCTAGATGAAATTGAAGCACTCATGGAAAGAAGAATGCTAAGAGGCAAAGGTAAATATAAAGGCAAGTTACCACTTGTATGTTTCAATTGTAAAGAGATCGGACACTTTGCTACAAGATGTCCTAACAAAAGAAAAGACGACAGAAGTGATAATAAATCTTTTGAGAAGAAATATGACAGAGGTGAAAATAAATATTATAGAGGTTACCGATGATAAAAAATAAATGATACCTGAGATTACAAGGATAAAGGAAAGAAGGCTAGCTATCTAGCTACTTGCAAAGATGAAGATATTGACACCGAACCAGATGATGATATTGAGATAGTATTCATAGCTATGAAGGATGATTCAAATGAAGATGAAAGGTATGAAGAAACTGCACTCATATCTAAGATTCGTAAGAATGATATCTGGATTATAGATAGTGGGTTCACTCACCATATGACCGGTGACAAAGAAAAGTTTAATACTTTTGAATACTATAAATGTGGTACAGTAAGATTGGGAAATGATTCACCTTGTCAAATTGAAGGTAAAGGAACAGTAATGCTGAATAACCTGATTAAATGTGAAATGATTATTGGGTAAAAGGATTGAATTATAATCTATTGAGTGTTTCTCAGCTTAATAATTCAGGTCATAGAGTAGCATTTGAGAACAAGAAGGCAAAGATCTTCAATGAATTAGGAAAGCTGATTGGTACTAGTGAACAGACCAAAGGTAACTTATTCTATCTGAATGATACTAACCCCACTTACGTGATGACTAGAAATGAAGATATATGGTTGTGGCACAAAAGGTTGTGTCATGTGAATTTTGACAATATGATGAAAATAAGCAGGAAACGAAGTGTAAGAGGCTTACCAACGATGACAAAGCCAGACAACATCATGCGCAAGAATTGTCAAAAATGTAAAATGACAAAGTATAGTTTCAAAAGTTAAACCCATACATCTGATGACATTATAGAATTAGTTCATACTAATTTATGTGGACCAATGAGGACAAAGAGCTATTATGGACATAGATATTTTATTCTCTTTGTTGATGATTACTCTAGAATGATGACACTCATGTTTCTAAAAGAAAAATTTGAAGCATTCAAGATGTTTAAATGGTACAAGGATATGGTAGAGAAAAAAAGTGGTAAGGATCTGAAATATTTGAGATCAGATAGAGGAGGAGAATTTATATCTGATGAATTCACTAATTTTTGTAATGAGCATGGTATAAAAAGACAAGTTTCTACACCAAGAACACCATAGCAAAATGGGATTGCTGAAAGAAGGAACAGATCAATAATTGATTGTACAAGAACACTGATGATAGAGAAGGACATCACCCAAATCTTCTGGAGGGATGCTATTAGCACTGCTATCTATACACTTAACATAGTAAAATTGAGAAAGGACTCAAAGAAGACTCATTATGAGCTATGGTATGATAAAATACCCAATGTAAGTTACTTCAAAAATTTTGGCAGTCAATGTTATGTCTTAAAAGATAATAGAAATGGAAAGCTCGATGCCAAAAGTGATGAAGGTATTTTTATAGGATATTCTACCAAAAGAAAAGATTTTAAATGTCTACTCAAGGCTTCTAACAAATAGTTGAAAGTGCAAATGTGAAGATTGATGAATTTGCAGAAAAGAATGAACTGGAAAGCACAAAAGAACCAAAATACTACAACAAGTTTGTATACTATGAAGGACCCATGACTCTACTTGAGCAACAGTGCTTAAATCCAGAAAAATAGAATGTTGCAACCGATGGTCACAATGCTCTTACCAACGGTCAGGATAATGATCAAGATGATGTGCAAGGTAATAAAGATCAAAATGATACATAGAGAGATATACCTGTACTTGGAAGATATGTAAGAAGGAACCATCCAGATGACCAGTTCATAGGAGATAAGAAAGCTGGTACAAGAACAAGAAGTAAGTCTTTAAACTCAAATTGCTTAATTTGTAAGTTTGATTCAAAATCTGTCAATGCTGCACTAGATAATGAAGAATGGATAAGTGCTATGAATGATCAGATTAAAGAGATTGAGAAGAAAAAGACATGGTCACTTGTGCCAAGACTAGATGACACGAATGTCATTAGTACAAAATGGATATTCAGGAAAAAACTGAACGAGAATGGAGAAGTCACAAGGAACAAAGAAAGACTAGTATGCAAGGGGTATGCACAAGAGGAAGGTATAGACTATGGTGAAACCTTTGCACCCATTTCTAGGCTAGAAGGAGTAATAATTCTACTTTCTTATGCTGCATACAAAGGATTCAAAGTATATCAAATAGACGTCAAGTCAGCATTCCTAAATGGAATACTTGAAGAAGAGGTATACATTGAGCAACCAGAAGGGTTTGTGGATCTAGACAAGAGGAACATGGTATGTAGACTTCACAAGGCCTTGTATGGATTAAAAAATTATCCTAGAGCCTGGTATGAATGACTTCATTCCTATCTAATAAGTATTGGATTCATGAGGACTAGTGAAAACAACAATCTTTATTTGAAAGAAGATACTAATGCTAACACTTTGATTGCTGAAATATTTGTTGATGACATCATATTTGGAGGCAATGATATGCTATGCAAATCATTCACTGATGAGATGAGAAAATAATTTGAGATGTCTATGTTAGGAGAGATCAAGTTCTTTCTTGGTCTACAAATCATTCAATAAAGTGAAGGTATTTTCATTACACAGTCAAAATACATCAAAGAAGTTATGAAAATACTCAAGATGGAAGATTCCAAACCTATTGGAACACCGATGGCTACTAGATGAAAATTAACAAAGGAAGACAAGAAAATAGAGGTAAATTAGACTCTATACAAATCAATGATAGGAAAACTCATGTATTTTGTACCCACTAGACCAGATATTGCACATGTAGTAGGGATTGTTGCTAGATTTTATGCTAACCCCAGGGAATCACATATAACTACTATGAAAAGAATTCTAAGATATCTGAAGAATACTGAGGAATTTGGCTTATGGTATAGAAGAGAAGGAAAATTTGAATTGAAAGTGTTTACCGACACTAATTGGGTTGGAAATCTTGATGACCGAAAGAGCACAACTGGAGGAGCATTCTTTATGGGTGATAGACTTGTCACATATATTAGCAAGAAGAAAGGATGCATCTCTCAGTCTAGTGCAGAAGCATAATATGTTCCTACTACTACAAACTGATCAAATATTGCATGGATCAAATATTTTCTAGAAGGTATGCACATGAAGATTATAGAACCAGTGATTATCTATTGTGATAACACCATTGCAATAAATATTTCCAAGAATCTAGTCATGAATGTAAAGACCAAACACATTGCCATCAAGTATCATTATTTGAGAGAACAAGTTCAAGAAAAAGAGGTCATACTTGAATATGTGCAATCAAAAGAAAAATTGGCTGATATCTTCACCAAGCCACTTCCCAAGGATACATTTGAGTACCTAAAAAAAAGACTAGGGGTCAAACCCATGTCTACCAGTCAGTAAAAGGACTGAAGGCTGCATCAGCCATATATTATTAGAATATCATTCATGATTGATGCAAGAAGAAAATGAAATTCAAAGCTACATCTATATATAGAAAGGTATATATCAGAATCAAGCACCAAAACATATTGTTGTACTGATAATGGATAAGGAAATTTGAGGAATATATTATGGATAGGAGAAATTGTTTGATAGAATGGAAGATATTTAACAAATATTTGTTTGGTATTGTTGTCAAAGGGAGAGAATGTATCCATATTATCACTAGAAACTATTCAATATGAGATTACTCCAAACAGGGAGTGATAATATCCATAGGGTGAGTATTTGTATAAAACTTGCAAATAAAAGACAATGACATCAAGAAGCAGAAAAGTCAAAAGAGAGAAATTGACAAAAATAGAGGTCACAACACATCAAAACAAGAAACAAAGAAAGCTGCAAGAATCAAATTTAAGCTAACACAGAGCTTACTAGTGGTCACACATTCTTATCAGTTATCAAAACAAACTGTTTGGTAATTTGATGAATCTCAACAATTGTATTTCATATTGTATTAGAAATAGTATAGTGTGATAATATAGTATGTTGCCATCAATGCCAAAGAGAGAGATTGATGACATGTAACTGATTGAATGTTTGATAATGTTAGGTTGAAGATGATGCAAAATATTAAATCAGTTAATGGTTTGTATTGTCATTGATGTCAACTTGATATCATTTGTATGGTCATACACATAATGCAAAATACTTTAGAGAATCAATGGAACAATGATTATGCTTTCAGCAATGCATAAAAGTCAAGTATTCACTAAGTGATAGACAACACCGACGAAGTGCACACCACTGATAAAGATATCTAGATAAAGTCACAGTGATGCCCAATGAGTAGAAGACAGTGTTTCCTGATGAAGCTGAATCACAAGATGCCTGATGAGCTGAAAATAGAGTTGCCTAATGAGAAAGATCCAATGATGCCTGATGGATGGAGATTCCAAAGCTAATTGAAGTTACACCAATGGAAATGGCAGTTGTCACCGGTGACAAATTGCAGAATTGACCGACAGAACAGAGAGATCAAGAAATGACAAAATATCTAGCTTGCAAAGCTTAAGGATAGACTTAACTGATTGTTTTATTTGTTTTATTCAACCACAGTTAAGAAATTGATTTATACAGTTGGCAAGAAGATAACTATGAGATAAATCTAGAGTTAAAGCCGTAAATCAAATTGGCTGGATTATTTTTCATGTCAAGAATCAAGAATCAAGGAAAATCATGTCTATATAAGAGACAAGCATAATTAATTTTCCACATACACTCAGATACATGGGGGAGTGAATTGAAATAAGATGCTGAAGAGAAACTGGTGAAGGATAAACTTCATACAGTCCTGATCAATCAAGCTAAGGGAGAGCTAAAAAATTCTGCAGACATCGATGAACAGTGAAGCACAACATCACAGAGTAGAAAGTGTGAAGTACAAAGGAATTTAATTGATACATTGATCAGAGAGGTATTGTAAATAAATAGATCTAAATATCTGCAATTCAAAGTTGCATTAGAAACAGGTCATTGTGTTTCAGTTTAACCATTGAAGCATTAAGTCTCTTAACAAAGCAGGACTTAACCATCTTCTATAATTAAGGTATATCCTAATAGATTACTAAAAAGGTTGGTTCATGATAGTAGTAGTAGTCTTACCTAAAGCCTACTAACAGTCTAAGAAGGAGGCTAATTCAAGGATGGTAGTAAGATTAGCATAAAGCCTATGGACAGTCTAAAGACTGATTCAAGGATGGTAGTGTAGATGCCAGATACTAAGTGACAACCTATGTATTAAAATCCTCTAACAAGGTCACGCTTAACCATGTGTTTGTAACCTTTAACAGGGTTGGCTCCTAATAGGGCTCACTTTAGAGGAGTGAAAATTTGGGGTACTGGTCCCAATGGTTTTTCCCTTAATAGGGTTTCCACGTTAAAATCCATGTGTTATGTGTGTATGGTTTATTACTTTATTGTTTTACATTTCACGTATGCATTTCTAGATTGATTGGTATACTTTGCATATTTACTAAGTATCGGTAAATGAGTTTTACTGCTTATCGGTAATCAAGGAGAATAAGGACAGACAAGGTAAACCGACAGACAGTTATTTATTTCTATTATTTCAAAGGCATACATCTTGTAGGGACTTAATAATCTGAGGTGTATTGATTGGTGGTTTAAAGTTTAAAAGGATAAATTTTTGAGGCCACTGATTCAACCCCCCCCTCTCAGTTATTACTAACAATATAGATCTAGCAAACATTGATATTAGCTTAACCACAGATGGAGAAAATGTAGTCAAATTACATTATGAAAAGATGATAGAAGAAAAATGGGTAAGGAAAGAGTTGTGGGAGGCAGAGACAATTTTTAGAGAAGAAGTAACCGAGCTACAGACCCAACTTCTACCAAATATTACACTACTACAACAACATATCAGTTCTGCAAAGGAACTAATAGCAACTCCCGAGATGTTTGTAGCTAATAGTATCTATGATATGCATGCAAAGATAACACTTGAGAAAATGTCTCTAGAAAACCTAAAGGAGCAATGGGAGAAAATGATGGAAGACATGAAGTCTTCTCATTCACACATTTTTTATAAGCTCTACGGTAATTTAACTTTTCCCTTAATATCAAATAAACGGGGAAATGATACTTGTAAAAAATATCATTAAAAATGTTATGTACATTCAATTAGTATGTGCAAAAGGTAGATATGTATATGAGTATTCATAAAGGGATAGTGATATGAAGAAGGAAAATATATCATATGTATAGGTATATCGGCATATACATAGGGGGAGTCATTAAATGACTAAGGTTTATATATGTTGTATATACTTAACATTTTTTTAGTATTTTGCACATATCAGTTTTTGATACTAATGTCAAAGGGGGAGATTGATGATATTAATTTGTCATTAGCATTCAAACAACACTTTCAGTAAGCTTACACTGAAAGACAGTAAAGGGAAAGCCAAAAATCATAATGCAGAGAGTTAAATTGGAACCTGATAGAGGAACCCAAAATGCAAGCTACAGTGCAGACCGATGAAACAAATGTAGTGCAACCGATGGTGAAACCCAAAGTACAATCAAGCATGACCGACAGACTGAATTGAAAGTCAGTTGCAGCTCGCAAAAACTGGATCTGACTTCCACGTCAGATAAAGAAAGTATATTCTATTTATAGGATATTTAATTGTTTTAAATCCATTTCTTTATGGACAAGAAACATTATTGTAAGTGTTTTAATCACTCTAACTGATTTAAAACACATATACTAGGAGATCTAGGTACAAGTTGTAAACCTAATCTTAGAGTTAACATTGCTTTTACCACAACTCGATGAAATCAGTCCATCTATAAATAGATGATGTAATAATTCATTAGAATATGTGTGTAAGGGAAAGGAGAATAGAAAGAACACATCTATGGATTTAACTGAGAGTTTCAAGAACTAGAACAAAAAAAGAAGAATTTGGTTAGCAGAACCAAGAACAAAGGAAACCGATAATCAAAGGTATTATTCAATCAAAGTTAAGGTGATAATATTTTTATGTGAACTACATAGGATCTGTATCAGAAATAGGAGATTGCATTTTCTAGGTCAATTTGTAATTTGTTATCATTCTAACAAGTGGAGCAAAGTGTAAATATTCCTTTCAAGAAAGGTGGATTTAACAGTCCAATATCAAATCTCTTAACCGAGTGCACACTTAACAAGTGTTGCTAAAGCTCTTAACATAGTATAATTTAGCAAGTCTCCACTAATAATTCTAATAGGGTAGATCATCAGAAGTGATCAAAATTGTAAGCCTTAACTATCCCCTTCCAATCTACAGATAGTGAAGTTTTGTGGGTGTCATCCTCACCGCAGTTTTTACATCCTAACAGGAGTTTTCTATGATATCATATCTTGTGTTATGTGTCAACTATGTTCATGAATGTTTCTATGAATGATTCACATGATTTTTAATGTTATGAATTGATATAGATCACACAAAGATAGTGTAGATCATATTGAATGGATATGCAATTGAATACTAAGGTTAATTGATAAAAGTATAAGAAAAAGTTTTAGAGGCACTAATTCACCCCTCCCCTCTCAGTACTACTTCCCATTAATCCCAACACATGTTTTTCTTTCCCATCATTGAATTGGATTCATAACATACTCAATACCACCCTTGGTTATGGTATAGACATTGGTTTTCCCATCATTCTTAGCACTAATATCAAATTTACAGGGCCTACCTAATAGTAGGTGACATGCATCCATCTCTATGATATCACACAAGACTCTATTTGTATACTCACCTAGGGTAAACTCTATTGACACTTGTTCACAAATGAGATTTTTCTTTTCCTGTGTTAGCCATGAGGCTCTATATGGGATGGGATGAGGAATTGTTTGAAGTTTTAACTTATCAACGAACACTTTAGATGTAATATTATATGTTGATCCAGAATCTACTATAACTTTTCATACCTTATTGTTCTCCTTGGAAGCTGTCTTGAACAATGAATTCCTTTGAGGTGGTTCTATGGTGGTAGGTAGCTTCAAGAGAGTTATTTGCATCATAAAGAATTCACCTTGCTTTAAATTTGCAGGCCATCATGTTGATTTGTGGTAAGAGGACACACTCTCATTTTCATCTTCTTGCGTCAACTAAATCCTTCTATCTTCTCCTTGCTTGTTTTTACCAAGATTCTCAGGGCACCTGAAGGAATTATGTCCAACTTGGTTGCATGTGAAGCACTTACCAGTGAAGACATTGGGTCCTCTTCCACCAAACCTTCCCCTACAGTTTTACCTTCTCCCTCTTAAAGTACCTTGCCAATTTTTGTTTCTCATTCTCTGGTATCTTTTCTTTGAGGGTCATTCTATGCAACTCCTCAGTGTAAGCACTAACATCCATGTGTTTCTGTCTTAGGTTTTGAAGTTTCTTATGTAGGAAAACTACATAGTCCTCAGGGAGAAAATATCTCGTAACCTCAATCACCATATTCTTCCAAGTAGTGATAGGGTTTCTTTCTTCTTCTACCCTTTCATTTTGTAAGAAGTTCCACCAACTAAGGGCCGGACTATTCATATTGGACTTGGCCAACTTCACCTTCTAGCGTTAGATACCTCTTCACACTCAAAATAGTTTTCCAATTTTTCAAACTAATGCATGCATTCTTCTGGATTCATTTTTCCAAATAACATGGGTAGATCAAGTTTTTCTTTCCTCCCAACCCTTTCAAGGGCTTATAGGAAGGGTCTTTGATATTCAGATATCTCAACTCTTTCATGTATGGGATCTTCTTCTTTGGTTTATTTTCAACTTCTCTAACTCTACGTCAAGCCTTCTTCTCCTAGCAGCTTGTTCTCTCTTTATCTTTGCTAATTCCACATTGGTTATCCTTGAGGGGATTTCTTCTTCCCCTGATCTTTTTTCCTATCTCCCATGCTTCAAATTCATTCCCAAAGAATAGTCCTAGTGCTGTGATACCATCTGATGTAGAGTGCATAGTGGGAAGACAATATGATAGGCTATCACTTCCATAACCTTTCAAATTTGGGCTTACTCCAATCCAACTCGACCAACATTTGTAAAGATTTGGATTCCAAAATTCCTAGGGATTTTGACACTTTCCACACCCTAATGGACACTTATAAACTTTGTTAAAGATCTTCCTAAATTGGGATTTAGGGACACCTTCCCTGAACTTAAGCCAAAATATGGAAACCTTCACAAGTGGCTTCAACCAACCAATTAGAGGGTTGGAACACCTTTATTAGGCTATGTGGGCAAGGAATCACTTACCAATTGAATTCCTCAACACTCATAATACCATTAACTCTTCTTGACCTATGGATCCTTGTAGCCTTTTCTAAGAGTTTTTTAATTATACAACTATTGACTATAGAAGGGACTAGATGAATCAAGGATGGTTTTTAGGACCCTTCATGATTTTCTCAAAATCCCCAAAGTCCCAAAGATCAACTCTACTCCAGCAACACCAAACCTTCACAATGCTCATAGACCTAATTGGCCAAATTAGGCTTGGACTAAAAATAAAGTGGTTAAGGATGGTTTCAAAGAACTGATGTAGTGCTTGGGAAGTCTTCTCCTAACCCAAAATGGTCCAAAATATCCATCTACTTGGTCCCTTCAATCGATCTACTCAACTACACACAACTATGCATACTTGTCTGGCTAAATATATAGAGATATTTATCCTAGGGCTTGATGCCAAAATTACCAAACCACCAAATCGCAACCTGAGCCTTTGGAATAATTACAATTACATCCCTAAATTTCATGTCCCAAGTGGCCATAAGTTTCCACTAGACAAATGTCAAGTTAGAGATCCATTTAGACAACAGACCTTAATTTGGTGCTTTCTTGGATGACCTTCACCAAATTGTTTATAAATTTCACAATTCAACTCCAAATGAGACCAAATCAAATATTATAGAAACTAGACTCACCATGATATTTCTTAATGGAAATGATTCAGTCCTACCAATCTGTACACGTCCCTACAATCAATAAATGCTAAAGAAATCTGGTTAATTCTTATTCAAAAATGCATCAAAACTCAATACTTGTCATCCAACATTGTTGGAGAGGTTTCAAAATGTTTAAATAGCTCCATCCTATAATTCCCACCAACCCATGGATGGTTATGACCATTTAAAACAAATTTGAACTTCTCGAGCAACTTTTGGGAAAAGTTGCTCAAGTAACATTTTGACAATTTTGCAACTTTTTGCATTTTGCAAAATTTTGACCCTAGATGACTTGGAACTGATTCCTACCACCTTGACATGATTAAATATGACCAAACTGATCCAAAATCATTGGAAACAACAACCAATCTCCTAAAACAACTAAAACACTTAATCACACCTAATAAATGCTAACTCAAGATCCAAGTGGACTAAGGTGTCCTAAGGTTTTTAGATGTACCTTAGGGACCCTTGACCACACAAAGTGGATCAAAACACATGGAAGATGATCTCAAGGATCCATCCCCTTATTAAAATGAAATGAACATTCTAGATTGTAACCAAAAGCACTAGGTTCCTTCCACCAAGAGTGAAAAATTATACAATGTTATTTTGGGGATCTGTTGTACCCATGTATTTATCATGCTTAGGAAATTCTATGTTGAATGGAAAGGCACCATAGGTAGAATGTTGTCAAATGGAGAAGGAAAAAATGCCTTTTAAGGTATACCTCTATGTGGAGTTTCCTCTTTGGAGATTGTTGAGTTTTTGTTGAAGGGATTGAATATTTTTTTCTTAAATCCCCTATAGGATTTACCTCATATTCATCTTGTTTTAGTTTTGAAACGGGGTAAGTGCACCAAGATGGAGTGCAAAAGGGGGTATAAGTGGCCACTTTTTTTCTTCCTAAAATTAGGTAAACCTGAACTTCAAAGTGAAATTTGATAGTCATGCACTTAAAATTTTGAGATTTGCAAAGAACATGAATTTTAGTGCCCTGAATCTAGTTTGTAAAATACTAAAGTTTTTATAAAATGAATAAGAATAAGAGGGTAAAACTTGCTGCGCACGAAAAATTGTTCCTGATTTTTTTTTGAAAAAAGAAACATAGTTTTATTCGTGCACTCCACAAAATTTATAGCTTGATTTAGTATTTTGAAAAAACCCTTTTGTATAATGATCGTTAAGAGTGATATCTAGAAGTTGAGTATTTTTTATGTAATTTTCCATTCAGTAATTTTTTTATTTTATTTTTGGAAGTGTTCGCATCTTGAAAATTAGGTACCTTTTTGTGCGCTGGGAATAACTTGCATCAAAATAATAAAAAATGCAATTTTTTTTTAAAGTGTGTAGAATCAAGTATAGAACAATAATATGTAATTTATTTTCAATTTGGTAAGTAGATCAAATTTTATTAAGAAAATTGTGGACATATGTCTCTGAGAACTCTGAAGAGAGTGATAAACACAATTAAAGGTCACTATGCTAATATTGTAAAAAAATAGAAAAATTTATGTGGTTAGAAAGATGAGAAGACGTGTGAAATAATGGTGGTATTTTTACAAATACCCACTTGATGATGTGTAAAACTAATGAGGAGGAAGTCGAGAAATCCTCTGGGAAGAATAAAAGACGTGTAAAGGGAGGGAAATGGAGGGAAAAAAGGTTTCCAAACATTACGATCACTATACAAACCTCTTACCTAGCCATAACCCATGCGGGTTCTTAACTTTTACAAAACCTGTATGCATTATGGAAGATAAAACAAAATTTCCTATTTCTTAATAACATGTACGTGTTTTGTAGAAATAATGATATATTTTTTAGAATTATAAACATATACTTGTAAACATATCGTAAACTAAACAAATGTATACACTTACATGTAAATTATATCTATATGTAAATGTGTGTGTGTGTGTGTGTGTGTGTCTATATATATATATATATATATGCAAGTGTGTGCATCTCTCTCTCTATCTCTCTCGTACATGTTTAGTTCTTTAAATGATGCATGATTATATATAAATATTTCGTTCTTATAAAATAATAAATTATGAAACATTTAATTAAATATGATTATATATAAACATTCTCTCATATTTAAATGATGCACGTTTATTAACTATGAACAATAGTTCTTCAAAACCCATACGGGTTTTGAAGAAATTTTAATATTTTTTTATTAGGCTCGGTTTTCCAAAGCTAAGTGATATCAAATTTTATACCACATGTACGTGTTTTGTGAAAATTTTAGTTTTTTTCATCATGTGGACACTTTTTTTACTAGAAACTTTGTGCACTTACCTAACATCATAATGATGAGGGAACTTGACTCTTAGTTGTGCTAAGGTCATGATGTACCTTTCCTTGTCCATTTCAAGTAATCTCTCCATAATTTATTTAAATTAAGGAATTTGTGGAGCTTCCTTTACCTTTTCTTCTATTATTTCCTCATTTTCAATATAATTGTTGTTGTTGGAGCCAACCCATTCATTTTCTGGTGCACCATATTTGGTTGATTTTATTGTGTTTGGTTTATGTGTTGGATTTTATCAACTTTTTGGCTTTCATAAGGTCCTAAGAGATCATATTTCATGTTTCTAATGTATTAGGAGATGTTTTAAGTGTTGAAGTATGTGTATTTTTTTAAATTGTAAAAGGTTGCAAAAAAAAAAAAAGTGTTGAAAAGTAACATTTAAATTGTTGTCAAACTTGAACAATATTGTCATTAGTGCTGGAAGAAGGAGTTATTAGCTAGTTGGGAAGTTAGAATTTGTTTTAATATGATAAATATATAATAAAAATTCAAATTTTGGGTTGGAGAGAGCTGTAGAGAGAGCTATAGATTGTTGAAGATGAAGAAACCCTTGATTTGTGTGTACTTTTTCTAAATTTCTCTCATGTTGTAGGTTGTTGTTTTGGTTGGTACAAATTTAATTTTTCAGATGAGGATCTAAAACCACTTGGAAATTTGTTTAAGGTAAACCTATTTTCATTTCCAATTAGTCTCGTCTATTTTTTTTTTTTATATTTGTAGAAGTTATGATATTTTTGGTACAGGCTATTTTGAGTGTCTAATGTTTCCTACAATAGTCTGAAAACATGTATGGTATGGACTATTAATTCACAATAATAATACCAAACCAACTGTAAATGATGAGTAAATTAATCTTGTTTAAGTATTTTTTATTTGATCCAATTTGGTTAATATTTGAGACAGTTGTGATGTTTTGATGAAGATAGGTCTATTATAAAATCAAGGTTTTCAACTAACAAGAAAACTTATATATTTTGTTTCTCCCATTGGAGAACAATAAAAAATGGGTAGAAAATTAAACCTTGGTAATATATAAATATATTTCAATGAATTAATGACTGTAATATTTATTGTTATGAGTTATTAAGTCTTTAATGGGTGTTTTTGAATGATCTCCTCCTCTCTACATCATAGTGTTATCAAAGCAAGAAGATCTCTGGAAAATGATCTATTATTTTGGCTAATGTGGTTTGGTGCAATTTGAATAGGAGGAAGAAATGAAAGCTAAGAAAGAAAGGGAGATGGAAAAGGAAATGTTATTTTGAACTAATTGCTTGTGCAAAGGTAAAATTTATAAATTTGTGATTCCACATTATCCCATGTATAATATTGTTTTAGAATAAATTGTAGATATATTGGGTTTGGAAAGAATAGCACACCTTGTACCCTATTTTGTAACTTGGACTCAAACAAGTACTAAGGTAACCGTAACTGAACAATGCAAAGTTGAGTTTCAAATTGGCCAATGTAAGGGTGAAATACTTTGTGATATTATGCATATGGATGTATGTCACCTTGTATTTGGATACTCATGGAATTAAAATAGGGAAGAAAATTACAATAAGGAAAATCACACATATGAGATTGAAAAATATGGAATGAAATTTTCTATGACACCCTTGAAGGATGAGAGCATAGAATTTGAAATATTGTTGTTAAGTACAAAGAAATAAAGTAAAGAAATATGAATAAAAGACAAATGAGGTAATGGATAAGGTAGCAAAATTTGAAAATAAATTGTTGTTTTAAAAACCACTTGAAAATAAATTAGAATACTTTTCTTTTGAATTTCTCAAATGAATGAAAGTAATAGTGATGTTGATGTTGAAGTGGGTAATGTTCATGAAGATGAAGTGATGACACGGGATGTTGTAGAGGACTCAAAGGTATTCCAAGGAGAGGAGATAGTTATGGATGGTGAGGAGATTGCATGGTTCTCAAGAGAAGAACCAAGAGTTAAGAATGTTGATGTCAAGGGGGACAAAAGAATGGAGGAGCAATTGAAAAAGGAAAATTAATGGTTGAGGTGCAACCAAATATTGTGGAGAATAATGAAGAGAAAATAATATGTATTAAAAATCATGAGGAGGATGAAGAAAAGGAAGAGTACATGGAGGTTTATTCAACTAATAAAGTTGTCATTGTTGATGAACCAATAGAAAATAATGATAGTGATTAGATATATGAGAAGGTTTATGTGAAATGGTAGGAGTTACCAAGAAGAATTGAGAAGAAGAAGATAAATTTTATAATTTGGATACTATTAATTTTTTTTTGTCCATGAATATATCATTATATGAATTTCAGTGCAGGAATCAAGAAGAACAAGTTGGAAAAACAAGTAAAAATTTCTTAACAGGTTCATATACTCAAGAAAGAAGATAGAAAGATCAAAGATGAAGATGAAGCATAGTGATGTTGAGAGTTCTAAAGTTGATGCACATTTTCATTACCTTGTACATTGGAAGGACATACCAAATGAAAGAAATATTTTGAGGTCAGAGGAAGAAGAGTTCAAACATAATTGTTTTACAGGTTCTCACTCAAGGGACTTGTGTTTCTTTTTCCTCGGGAGTATGGTGCAGGAGCACCCAAGGAGTTTCATGCCTCCAAGAGCCAACATTGTTTTTATTTTGTTTTTTGTATTAATTGGATGTAAGAAGGCCCTAAGAGACCATATTTCACGTGTCTAATATCTGAGAGATTTTATAGGTGGTCAATGTTGTGTATTTGTTTAAATTGTAAATTGTTGCAAAAAAATTGTTGAAAAATATTTTTTAAATTGTTGTCAAACGTAAAAAATATTGTAATTAGTGTTGGAAGGTGTTATTATTAAGATGCGAAGCTATAATTGGTTTTAATATGGTAAATATATCATACCAATTCATATTTTGGGTTGGAAATAGTTAGAGAGAGAGTTGTAGATTGTAGGAGATGAAGAAACCCTTGGTTTGTGTGTATTTTCTAAATTTTTCTCATGTTGAAGGATGTTGTTTTGGTTGGTACGAATTCATTTTTTTAGATAATGATCTGAAAATACTTGCAGAATAATTTAATGTGAATCTATTTTTATTTCCAATTGGTCTCATCTATTTTTATTAATATTTTTAGAAGTTATGGTATTTGTGGTACACGCTATTTTGAATGTCTAATTTTTCTTGCAATACTTTGAAAGAAATGTATGGTATGGATTCGTAAAGTACACTAAGTATACCAAACTAATCACTAGTACAAAAACAAAAATATGTGACTAAAAAAACTACTAAAAATTATATATAAATGAATAAACTTAGTCGCCTGACTATTAGAATTTAATTTACAGTGATTTATAACGTGACTAAATTTACTACTAAATGATTTAGTTGTGGATTTAGTCACAGATTTAGTCACGAATTCAGTCACGGATTTAGTCATGCAACTGTTAGTAGTTAATTTTCAGCCATTTATAACGCGACTAAATTTACTACTAAATGATTTAGTCACGGATTTAGTCATGGATTTAGTTGTAGATTTAGTCACACATTTAATCATGTATTTAGTCACAATTTGGTCATGGATTTAGTAATAGATTTAGTCTCTTATTTAGTCATATTAGGGCATGATGGAATCAAACCATCATCCTCCTACTTGTAAAGCAGGTGCTCTTCTATTGAGCTATTACCCTTTAAAGAATAATTATACCATGTATCCTATGTCACAATGGCTCAATAAATGTAGCTATCACTGTCATGAATAATGAAGATCATTGTCAAGGTACAAAATCAGATATTATATGGTGTCAGACCATTTTGGAACTATGAGAGGGATGTGGTTAAGTTTCGTAAAGAATTCCACGCATAACAATATATAGAAGTTCATACCTAGGATTGACCGATGTATGCCAAGACATCCCAAGAAAATCCATGAGCATGACATTAAAGGATAGATGTTTACTTCTACCATTTCATGTAACAATGTTATTCATGAAGACATAGGTATCCATTTATAGCAGAGATCGATAAGGAAGATGTTGATTCCAAGTTAACATGTTATATGAATATCATGAAGAAGGTGACCTCTAATACAAACAACAACTAGAATATGAAATGATGAATCTTTTAATAGTGACATACAAAAGGACTTCCATAATATGTAGAAGACCTCACGCCATGAAATGTTATAAGGCATCAAGAATGAGGAGCTACATGGGACCTTGTTGTAAGTTTCATCTCAATAATCACACTATTAAAACAAGAGGCACATTTAAAAATTCTTGTTTCTAGATTCCAAAAATCAACCTATTAATATAGTATAGAAATATAACCAAATACTATATAATCTTCAACTTACCGCTTATGGACAAACACTACCTATTGCAACATACAAAGCTAATTTTCCAACATGTATGCACATACCTTTTCATTAGACCAAAACAATAAGGATTGTGAGATACACGATAAACATAGAATGAATACACTAATAGAGAAAAGTGAAAATAAAAAATAAAATGAAAAGAAGATAGTAGAGTCTGAAACAACAAAATATTAATGTAGACACTCAATATTTTCCTATAAATCACTTCTCTTGCAAATTTCTTCTAATCTTTGTGGCTAAAAAAAAAAACACAGAGAGATGCAAAAGGAAGCCATGATAGATACAAAACATAATGTTGAACTTCTACTTTATTTGATCTATAACAATCTTTGAGGAGATGTTGAATTTTTATGTTGTTCAAAATTTACACTTCATCCATGTTCCTATTGAACTTGCATAAAATATTTCAATAATTTTTTAAGGATGAATAGCCTTATAAACTTGTGTTCTCTTTAGATTACAACAGCTACATGTAGTTCAACAAATATCTCATTCAAACCAAATGAAAAATTCATAAGACTAGATATTCAATACCATAGAACACAAAATTTTACAATAAAATATGGTTGTTGTGTTCATCACAGGCTCACCATGTTTGGAGAAGCAAGCTTCTTTCCACTTAGCATACTAGTAGCTGGTCCTTTTACAAACTCATTCTCATCATCCTTCTTGTACACACACATCAACAATTTAAATATCAATAGGCATTCCATATTAACTAATGTTCAATCATCTTATTAAAAACCTTCTTTATAATATAGGGAAAAAGAGAAAATTAGAAAATACACAATTCTGCAAGGGAGTGCAGAATCAAAAATAAGGGAAAAAATCCTCTTATCCAAAATTTGTATATCATAGCTAGCTTTTGTTTAAAATTTCAATTTGAATTGTAAATTTTGAGTTGAGATTTTGACAAAATGATCTACAAATTAGAAGCTACATCAACCTAGAAATGTACAAAAATCAACACAATACCATCTTAGAGAACATGGCATGGAATGACAACAATGCATATCATGATTGGCGAGTGACTCATCAACTACCAAGCTCGTGCCTACAAATCACATAAATTATAGTGGAAAAATTAAATGAGGGTTGTAAACATAAAATTATTATGAACCTGCCAGAGTATATCTATTGGAAATATGTATACGCTAGGTGACTGAGAGCGGGGGTGAATCAGGAACCAATAAAACTTAATCTCTTTAATCCTTTATTAGATTATGTAATCTGATTGCATGCATGAAATGTAAAGAAATAAAACATCCACAACACTTGACACAATATTTGGTTACCCAGAAACCTTCCAAATAGAAAGTAAAACTTGCATTGGGATGGTACCCACAAGATTTATTACTGCAGCACAAATTTAGCCTGTTAAAGCTTATGAATGACCACTTCTGATGGCCTACCCTGTTAGGAGCAATAAAGACTGTTAAGTCCACCTTGTGAAAGGATTTACTACAATACAATTAAGTAATGGAACTCTGTTAGGAGATTTGTAAAGGACTGTAAAGTCCACCTTGTTAGAGGATTTTTTTTATGCACCTATTAGGATGAACCAATAGATGATCTTCTATGAAACTTTGATTTTCTGAATAAGATCCAATGATATAAAAAATAATCACCTAACTGTGATGGATGGGTCTATGTTGTTCCTTATACTATTTTAGCTTCTTAAACAATATGTCACTTCATATTCGCATACATATATCTTCACATATATTCACAATATTTTTTTTATAGATATTTGGATTAAAAAAATACCTTATATATATACCTTATCCAAATCAAATACTTCTGTAAGTCGGCTTCCATAAGATAAATTAATATCAAACAATATAAGCTAAGCTAACCTACAACTATTACTCCGGTCTAGTAGTCCAATCAGGCAATATACTGGCACTTGGGCAATATAGTGTCACTCGGGCAACATACCAAACTCTGGCACTCGGGCTACTCTATGTACTTGGGTCATATTGATCACTCGGGTAATACTGATTACCACTGTCTACTTGGTCGACACTTCCACTGCTCGGGTTACATTGTAACTGCTCGAGTTGCACTGCTAGCTCGGTCAACTCTTTGATGACTAAGTGTTTTGGCACTAATTGACAACATGTATTTTCATAAGGTCATCAATCTCCCCTTTTAGCATTAGTGACCAAAAATGCTTATCATGTTCAAAAATGGTTCAAACTTCTGATTCAAAACTCCCCTAACCATATGCTTGGGTACTTGCTCGATATATATATACATATACATATATATACATATA